>VYZW01014986.1:2261-57748 GCA_013401315.1 Balaeniceps rex
GGAAAACTTGTTCATGACTCATCTGCCTGTATTACCAAGTGGATTTTTTAGGCCAATAGCCAGACGTCCATTATGTGGGCTGCTAAATGATTTACATTGATTGAGTACACACTGTATGGAGCTCTTGCAAATTTTATATGCTGGCTGTACGGAGAATGAATGCTTGTTGCTTATGCTCCAAATAGCAATGAACCCAATTACCTAAGCCACTAACTCCCAGTAAGGAAGCCAGAAATACAGCTGTTGCTTCACTACCTTAAGGAAACATTTACTGTTTGGATCCTAATCTACTGTAAGTTGAAGCAAATGGGAGATTTACATTAATGAAGAACAAGCCCATTAGTTCAAATCACCTCTTTTAATAACTGTTGTTAATTCCTTATGCTCTAGAGCTTGTATTCCAGAGTAAGGCCTCACCCCCCACCTGGGAAAGTAGACAAGAATCCAGCAACTTTGGGAATCTGAGTGACTTCTGAGATGGAGCCACCAAGATGAGGAGCCTGGGGACACTTCTGAATCAGCTTGTCATGAAAAACTGACTTCTGTCATACACAGCCAGAATAAACTTTGGTATAAGGAATGGGTACTAGTGACTGCAGAAGAATCATTTGAAAAACAGATTTTGGCTGAAAGCGACTTGTGGAGGTCACCTAATCCAAATGCCTTTTCCACGCAGGGCTAACTTCACATTAGAGAGTGAGATCCTGGGCCTTGTCCACTCAAGGTTCAATCTGGATTGAGGTATCACATCTCTGGCACTGTTTCCAGTGCTCTGCCACTCTTGTGGGGAAGAATTTTTTTCCGTGTTCTACTGGAACACTTCCCTTGTTGCAACATATCACTGTTGCCCCTTATCCCTTCATTGTGCACCTCTGGGCACTTTTGAGCACACCAGCTTTGTACCCAGTGATGGAGCAGAACCATCACCACCAGGCACCACATGCAGAGCGGTTATAGCAGTGGGCCTGTACAGGTGCAAGACCAAAGGGACATCACCACCAGAGGAAACAGCTGCAGTTCTACAGATTGAGAGCAGTTACAGATTTAGCCAAGAGCCTTTCTTAATAGCTCATATTGCATTTCAGGGCTCTGACGTGCGTGTAATTGTCCAACGTCACCACACAACCCTGCATCCACAACACTGCTGAGTCTGTGCTTCAGGGAAGGACTTAAAGCCAGGACTGGAATAACAGGAAAATCAGAGGAGGGTGAAGAACAAGCTTATTCTTTTAAGTTCACAAAGCACCTGTCATACAAAACACTTCTTCCTTTCATGAGCACCAGAGAAAGTCACACAGTGTATCACAGAATTAAATGAAAAAGCCAAAAATTACCAATGTGATTGAAATCTGCTCTTGTTCACCGAGCACATTATGAAGACCAATGGTTAAGTGACTTTCCATTCCAATCAATAATGAAATTGCTGTCCATTCAGTAAGGTTTTAGCTCCTGTTCCAGACTCCAAGGTATACCCACAAGCACATTCACCACTAAAAACCATGAGCGGGGAAGCACCCCCTCACACACAACACAGTGGTGCACACCTCAGGAGACTCTGCGTAGATGTAATCTCTTAAGTTTAGCAACACAGTTGATCCAATTAAAAAAAAAAAAAAAAAAAANGCTTCTGCATGTGAGAATCATCTGTCTTCCAAAACTCTCAAATTACTTTTACAGATATTAATGGATAAGGCTTAACCATATCATGGAACCTAAGATGGCTGCCTGCACCTATCCATAGGGTTTGGGAATGGGAAACAGTGCACACCACCAAAATGCAAGTTTCCCAGTTAGCACAAGGCACAGCTCCAACTGCATAGAATCAGGCAAAGCAGAAAGAAATTAATTATGAAACTGCTCTTTACAAATGCGATTTGAGGATTCAATCCATATCCCTTTCTCGCTGGAAAGAAAGATAAGGTGCTTTGGAGGATCATTCTGGAGGCCAGTTCATCCACCCATTCTCTCTCCTGCTCTGCATCTTTCAGACTACTTTGTACAGTGGCTAAAAGGGAGGATATGAACAGATGGCTGTTTGCGCCGATAACTGTGTCTGCTCCTAGTCAGATTAATTGGTTACAACCCAGTTAAAGATTACAGCCTGGTCAAATGATACAGACAGTCCTTCAGTTATTCTTCACAGTCCATGTGAAGAGACTAAATACGTTCCTAGGGATGAAAATGGAGTTTCAATACATGCTATGGATTGCACAAAACACATTGCTGTAGGGTACAGCATTTGTCATTCCAGACTACAGTTTTAAAGAGTATAAAATTTACAGGAATGTGAAAGTCAAATGGCGGTTTAGAGACACAAGGTATTCATGAGGATCAACAAACCCGAGGATATTTGAGAGAATAGTATCAGTGTCATGGCTACTTTTTGTTTATCCAGGCCTTTGGCATCAAGCTGCTCATGAGACTTAGGGCTGCAGTAGTATCTAATTTCATACCTCTTCTGATTATGCTGAGAAGAGATTCCCTTTCAAAAAAACTGGGAACATGCCAGAAGACTGGAGCATTGTACTGATACTCACTAAAGAGGAGAAAGGGTTAACCTCAGTAATTCTAACCCTCAGTGTGAGGCAAGATAATGGCAAAAACCATGCAATGCAATCAATAAAGAATGAAAGGATCAGAACATAAGTAGGGCTGGTCTACCCGATGATATGGAAAATAGACACTGAGTCACAAACCTGATTGCATTCTCTGAGACTGCAGGATTGATTGCTAATGATAATCATGAAAGTGTAACAACTTTAGTAGAGTACTTGACATAGTGCTGCAGGGTACTGTACTTTAAAAGGTAGCTCTTATCCTACACCAGTGAAAGTACAATAAATGGAATAAAAATTGGCTAACTGGTGAACTCACAGAGATAGTGGGGAAACATGATCAGTTGAGGAAGTTTTTAGTGGGGTTCTGCAGGGTTTCATTCTGGGTGCACAGCCCATAGAAGTGGGGGTTTTCCTCCCTCTTCAGTGAAATAGGCATGTACATAATACATGTATATGTTTGTATGTGATACATACACATGTATGTTTATCATACCGAGACTGACAAAGGGTAAAAGGACTTGATCATAAGTGAATTCAGCTCAGTGACACATAGTACTCAAGCAAATGCAATGCAATAAATGTAGGTATAGCAAGCACAGGCCTCACAGGATGAGAGTGTATTCTGGAAAAAAAGAACTTGAAAAGAATTTGGGTTTACACAAAATGTACACATCTGCGGAAGCAAAATGAGCGAGTACAATCCCTGTGTTTGCACTGTGCTGCAGGGGAGGGGAGAGGCAGTAGAAAAGGAGCTTGTTTCTCAGGTCTTTGATTAAGAACTGGGGAGGAAGCAGAAAGAGCTACAAAGAAGAGGTGAGAGCTCAAGAAAATGCTTTGCAAGAGAAGCTTATGGAGCTCCAGCTGTTCAGACTATCAAAAGGAAGACAAAGAGATGACTTGGTTGCAGTATATAAATCCTTCAAAAGAAGAAAATGAAAATTATTAGAGAGATGTTTAACACAGCAGAAAAAGACACACACACACACAAAAACCCCAGTGGTTCAAGCCAAGAAAATTAATTTGTGAAATCAGACAAAGTTGTAATCTACAAAGTGATTAACCAGAGGAGCAAAGTACCTGGGGGAAGATTTTTCATCTTTGCTTGGTGTTTCCAAACCAAGACTGGATGTCTTCACAGAGGACAGAAGCTTTAGTCTGACTCTTCAGATCAAGGGGAAAACAAAATTGAAACCCTGCCAAAAGCATAAGTTTTCAGCCTGTGGTGCTTGCCCATAGTTTACTTCAGAAATTGCATGATCCCCCTCTCACAGTGCAGAGATCCAAGTCTTATCAGTCACCTACACTCAGCTCATCTTCTCCCACTACCAAGTCTCAGGTTTCTTTACACATACTCCACATACCTTTAAGCAGGTTGATGAGTAGGCATGACCATTTTTAATGCATGTAACAAAAAAAAAAGTAACATTTTCAAGCAGATATCTAAGAAAAAGAGAAATACACATCACCCACATGATGAATAGCTATAGCACATCCCTAACACAGACCTTTAACTGCTCTCAATCCTGACCTCATCTCTTCCTCTGCTGCTAGAAGATGCACAGCCTGTGCCATGCCAATATATGTGTTCCACACTCCCTGCCTCTCAAATAAAATTAGTGAAACAGATGACTTCAGTTCTTTTTTTAATCTGAAAAGAAATCCCAGGATCACACTTTTTTTTTAATTAGATCACATCCTCCCCTGTAACTTGGACATTACCTCTGCCCCAGCGGGCAAGAAAGCCTTCAGAAACACACCCCGCAAATCCTTCATCTACAGACTGTTTTCTTCCTGCAAAGCAACTTGTGCCTATTCGGAAACATAAGGCCAAAGCGTGCCTCACGACATACTCTCTCAGCACTCTGTAGAAACACACAGCCTCCCGCCCGACTTTCACCCTACATGAAACAGCGGCGGGATTAAATTGCCATTCATGGATGCACCACCACCACACACACACACACACACAGACAGACAGACACAGACACACACACACAGACACACAGACACACACACAGACACACACACACACAGAGAGAGAGAGAGACAGACAGACAGACACACAGACACAGACAGACACAGACACAGACACAGACACAGACACAGACACAGACACGCACGCACGCACGCACACCCCCCCCTCCCCGCCAGAGAGAGGCCCTGCGCTTTAAACGACGGCTGGGCGTCCCCTCCTGCATCCGAGGCTACACGTAGCGTCGCTCACATCGCACAGCACACCACCACACGCTACTGCCCACAAGAGCAACGCGCACCGCCGCCCCCAGGCAGGAGGGAAATGGCTGCCGGCCTCCTCAGGGACCCTTGCGGCCGTTGGCAGGGGGCGCGGCGCGCCGGCCGCGAGGCCTCTGGCGCCACCCAGCGGGCGCCGCAGCCCAGCCCGGATGTGAGGGGGAACCTGGCGCCGGCCCCGGGCTGGGGGCCGCCAGGGGGGGCTGACCCGGGGGGAAAGGCCGTGTGCGGAGAGCAGGGCGGAGCCGTGGGAGGGATGAAATCCTCCATCTCCTGCCTGAGACCGTGAGGGAGCCGGCTTTCCTGTCAGAGGAGCCGCTGCCACCACCGACCCCCGCCAACCAGTATTCTCTTTGCAGAGCAGCACCTCCCCAAAGAGCAGAGAAGATCCCATTTGGGGCATTTATACGGCAAGAGCAAAGGCCAGGGCTAGCGGGGATGGAGCTCGGCTGCAGCCTTGCAGACCGCTGCTACCCATGGCCTTCGTTAATTAAACCTTGGCCAGGCTCTCCTCTGCCATTAACGAGCAGGGGGCAAAAAAGCTCTCAAGTGCTCTCTATACAGCGCCATAAATGCCATCTGCTAACCAGAAGTAATGCAAAATGGTTGTCTCTGCTGGCTTTTTGTGACGTTTCTCATTGCTATCATTGATCACAGGCTCTTCAGGGCATCGGTGCCAGGGAAGCAATTAGCCAGGGCCTCCCCGCCCTGCCACAGCCCAAAACAGCAGCAATAGTAATGCGTGTTACTATTACTACTACTACATAATGCCCTACTCCATCAAGGTGCAGCTCTTCTACCCAACCACGGCTGCGTTGGGCTGGAGGTCCTGCCTAGCTTTCAGGGATGTATGCAGAGAAGGACCAAATAATGGTGTATATGCATGGTGCACATTTTTATAGAGTTTTTGGGTTTACAGGGTTGTTTGGGGGGTTTTTTGCATAAGAAAAACTTCTTGTATTTATGCGGGGTTGTATTTGTGAAGGATGCAAGTTTCAAAGTTTGCCTGTTACTAAGCATAAAGCAGCCAAGCTGAGTTTTCTCAGATTTTCCTCCTTATGTCAAATCAATCCACAGAGTGAAAATTCATGTAGGGCAAACATAGAATCATAGAATCATTTGGTTGGAAAAGACCTTTAAGATCATCAAGTCCAACTGTACCTTTACCATACTAACATCTTTAGTTCTAGTACCCAACCCAACTTTGACAAAAAAGTCAAAGACAGCCCCTCCTCTGCCCGCAGCTGTGAGATGTAGGCCTGCAAATTCGCTATATAATTAAAAAAAAAATGCAATTTTATTCTAAGAATTTCTGCCAAAGCTTAGTGGCAGGACCACACTGAAGTGGGTGCAACAAAGAGATACAATAATATCTTCAGATGTCCTTGGATGCATTGCCTCCTTCAAACACTTAACTGATACAATGAGCTAAATGAAAGCATATGTTTTTTTGTATCACAGAGCTGCTGCTTACAGTAGGTGAACTAACTCAATTTTTAATGCAATGTCTCAACCCCTTATCTTGACTCTCAACATCTGCAGGAACTAACCTATAAAATCTAATGATGGTTAACCTGCAGACTTCAAACTTGGTCTGAATTGACTCCTGTTCTCTGTCTTTTCAACCCAAGAAGCGCACCCCTTCCCCCATCTCTTCCTGGAGTATCCTCCGTCCTCATGCTGCTTTCCCACTGGCAGCACCAGCAAGCCAAACCCTTCCTTCCTTCCCCTTATTTCTTCCCACCACTGTATACTTCTATCTTCTTATGCTACAGGATCACTTTGGCATAGCTTTGTTTATGTCTTGTTTTGATAGCAATGAACTGATCGTTATTCACAGGGAAGACAGCATCTCAGTGTTTCCCAGTTGTTTTGTTTCATACATCCTGTAATTTTTATGACAGGGGGTTTTTTGGTCACCTGCAAAGTGATCTGATAATCTAATTGTATTCTTTGTTTCCTTAGGCCTTCTCAAAACCTTTTGCTTTTTATAATCCTCTTTCCAAATCCTGAAAATAGCATTTTTCTTAGCATTGCTGTTAAATACTTGTCTTTTGAAGTCTGCAAGCATCTTCCCTCTGAAGAGGGGAATGCAAATACATGTTCCAGAACAGCCTGCCCTTCTCCATCTGAAGGGTCATCACCTGGGGTATCTAAGAAGCATATTTTAAAAAGCTATTTTTCTATTAGCTTATTGTGTCAATGATCCAATGACAGCTGGCAAAGGAGCTGTTTATCAGGTCTCTCCCTTGCAAATTGCTGTTAATGGGCACGCATACCTTATACCCACAAAAAAGCTTGCTTGGTGGGCTGGGCGGGTGGACCTGGGCGTGCATTCCTGCAAATACTTGTGGGCACAAACCTAGTCATATCCTTCCACTTAAATGTTGTCTTAAGATACGCTTCAGGTAAGTGTACATTTCAGATGATTTTTTTTTGTCTCAATTTTACACCCCTTAAAGAGTATGGACCATCTTGTCATCTCTGCTGGTTCAGTGCTTGCCACTTTGGTGTTACAGCCTGCTGGACTGTCTGCCAGATACTCTGCCATTACGCATAAGCAATGGCAAGTAATAAATTAAGCATGAAAACCTCACTGGTAAGGTTTCTCTGGAGGTAGGACACAAAATATGATACATCCTACATACATAAGAGAAAGGCTTGAAAGGGTATTTTTCACTTATGATTACTTTGGGAAAAGCAAAAATGGGTTTGGGTTTTACGCATGTCTGATTTTCAGAATTGCTAAGCATGTGTAATCGCCCCAGTAGCAAGAGGGAGCTGAGACTCCTACATATCTGCAAGCCGATCTTGCAAGAGGAGTAGTAGCACAGTATTCCAGCACTGAACTTCTTGTTCTTAGCGCTGGTTTAGAGATGGAGATCAGGACCTTGATTTCACTTAATACATGACTCACAGTGCCATTGTAACAGCAAAATCCTCCATCCACATGCTTTTAAGGAATGAGGAGCCAGAGCCTGTCAGGTGGATTAGCCATATGTCAACTCCCCAGTACACTACAGCAGAGCCATCGTTAATCTGAAAACTTGATCGCAAGCCAAAGGGAACAATTATATAACCTAGAAATCTGAAAGGCGAATAGTACAAAAACAAACAAGAAAGAACAATCATCCTTACTTACACATGTGCACATTTTACAACTATTAGGCAATCAAGATTGTCATATAATTGGCTTTTTTAAAATTACAAAAATGATGGAAGGGTTGCAGTAATTAAAAAGTGCAGGCAAGACGTTGAAAGATGATAAATTACATAAAGGCAAAGTGCAAATGAAGCAAAATCTTTACAAGTATTTATTCGCTTGTCCACAATTTAGGAAATTTGTGGATCTGCTGTTTGTATGTTCCTGACTGCCATTGACAAGCCAGTGTCAAATTGGTCAGAGGGACAGATAGCCGTCAGAGGGAATTGTCACCAGAGCGGAAGATTACTTTTAAAAAATGGTGTCAAGCCCCAGAAAAGATACAAGCTGTAGGAGTGGGGCTCTTCACCAAGATAAATTGCATGGGCAAGTTCTATGGCACATGCCTAAATTGCCATGAACATCCAAAGCAAACTTCGGAAAACTGACAACAGAAGAAAAAGGTCCACTAGCATTATTCCTCCCACATGGTTAAAGGAGATGATCATGCAATTAATTCAGCTTATTTATTAGGACAGTGCCTAGGGCCCCTCAAGGTGGGGCCTTATTATGTTAGGCACATGAAAACAGAACAAGTCTCTGCCCAAAAAGTCCTATAGTCTCCTTGTACAAGGTAGGAGAGAGGAGGATAAAATGTAAGTGGAATGAACTAGCTGTGGAAGTGAGGTTAAGGTAATACTCTAAAACACACTGGAAATTATTCTAAAAGGAAGGTGTCTACCTAGGTAATTTGAACTGCCAGCCTTTCCATACTGCCCCAGAGCCATCCTCCAGAGATCTGCTACAGAACTAGAAGTCAGTGTTAAATCCCACAGGAAGGTTGCCAGTCTGTAGTAAACTCCTAGGACCTACCCGATCCTCAGGGCTGATTTTCCACAGAATGACTCTTGGGAAGCTAATGGTCCCCCTGCTTCAAGGGTCCTGGTAGCAAGTCTCCAAATCTGGCATGCAGTTTAATACCTGATATCTGGACATACGCTCTTGTACCTATTGTCTTCTGAGATATTTGCAACACATGGGTTGCAAGCAACTTATTTGTATTTGCAGCTTCCTTGTGTCCCCCCCCGCAAAGATGCCTCAGGTTGCACAGCCCTCTAGCACTTTACATGCACATTTCTGAATTTATTTTATTTATTTTATATGGCACTGCTCCTCACCGGCATGGGCAAATTCTTTATGCTGAGTACTGCTAGTAATAATAACATTTGTTATTTTTCTGTTCTTTTGTATCTTCAAAGCACTGAACAAATTAACTATCTAAGCTGCTAGAAAAGCTTTTCTAGCAGCATTTCAGATTTCACAAAACCATCCATTTGCTCTGTGCCCAAGCTCTCAAGACACTGCAGTGCAGGTACAACGGTAATCTATAACAGAGAAATGTCAGACCTGACATAATGTCCACTTCAGCACATGTGTATGTATACACAACCCTGTAAGTTAGATGTGTGAGTTGTCCAGCTGAGGTCACAGACAGCGGACACTATAATTGAGGGGGGTGTTTATACATGATGTGTAAAGAGTTATTTCAATGAGAATAACCCTTAGTTTGGATTAAGGGACCAGAAGGAAACAACCCAAGCAAAAGTCTAGTGAGAGGGTGTCGTGTGCAATTTTGTCTGTATTAGCCTCTTCTGAGCTAGAGGCAAAATGGCTGTCAGGCTTTCTTGCCAACTTCGACATTAACAGGAGGCAGGGAAGCCAAGGGATAGCATGCCGGCCTCAAACTCGGAAAGCCTGCACCCCGCAAGCTGAGTGACATGGGACATATTTCACTTCCCCGTGCCTCTCTCCTTTCCCACCCATTGCTACTCTTGTAGATCATGAACTCATCTGGAGAGAAGCTGTTTTCTTATTCCGTTTATGCACAGCAGAGCCCTGAGCTCAGTTGGCCCTCTAGGCACCAGGTTAATATATATAATAATAGTGTGGTACAAAAAAACAAAGGCATAACAGTTTCATGACAGAACGCATCTCAGATGAGTTAATGTGTGCAAAGCACTTTGAAGTTGAAAGGTTCTGCAGCATGTAAAAGCTGAGCATTACTTTCATATGGATTTGTTGATCCTGAGGACTCGTGAAGCCACTCAAAACATGCCTCTTCTCAGTGAAGTGCAGAGTACGAATCCCTGCTACGCACTCCAATGTCCAAATGGAATAGTATGTCCAAGAAATTCCTATTCGACAGTGTCATTAATCAAACCCATGTCATTATAAGCAAATATCCTTACTTTTAGCACCTCTCTATATTAAAAACGAGCATCCCTGGGGAAAAATGCAAATAGGCTTTTCACAATCCTGCTGATTTTGGCATTATCTCTTCTCCATTGCTTTGAGTCACTCTCGCTTTCTGGTTCTCCTACATTAAGTTGCCATGGGAAATACAAAAATTCAAAGAAAAAGTGTTACAACCTGCCAACAGATTGACATGAATCTTACCCATTCTGGCTCCTGGAGCTGAACTGACTTTCCAAGGTTCACTGAAGACCAGCTGATCGCCGGCCAGGAATAAAGAGCATTTTCTGACTCCATATCCAGGCTTGTTGGCCAGGTCCCTGTCAGGGCCGGAGCTGAGACCCAGCCCAAACACTCCCCAGACAGATTCCAGACCCAAACTGCTACTTAGGATCACGCTCACTTTAGTTGCTCTCACACCTCACCACCTCTTTTGGATTATTATTTACTGTATTTCAGGAGCAGGGAGCACCCTAGCTCAGGATTAAGGACCTCTCTCATGAAGTGCCACCCAGGCACACCCAGTGGTGGTCCCAGAGCTCATCTGCTGACTGAGACAAGGTGCAGCAACTGAGCAAAACATCCCCTAAAGAAAGCAGAAGGGTTGCAGGAGAACAAGGGGTTACGCAGAGCAGCTTTGTGCCCAATTTTGCTGGTTCTGCATCATTTCAATTCTTCTGCACCGTTTTGCGTATTTATTACTATAGAGATCCACATCAATATGCACAATTATACATGCATCTTTCCAAAAGGAGAAAAGCTATAATTAAATACACCTGACGGACACCCACCGTCCCCACGGGCCGTGTACCCTCCCACGGCCACAGGCATCTTTCCAAAGACGGTGCCACTAGGTGGAGCTGAGCAACAAAATTCCTCCCAGGCCATGTGCACGGCTGCAGCATCAGCTGCATTGCCTAAGTCACAGGTTTAAACATGTTTCTTGCTTACCGGGCACTAATGTTGTTTCCCTGGCCAGTTGATACAGGGACAAGCTGCGGCGAATTGTCATTAAGAGATTGCAAAACCATACTCCCCAACCACGCTGATTCACCCTTAGCGGAGGATGATGTCAGCCCGGGTAGATTTGGCAGCCAGAAATGAGTTTGGGAAACGAAAGGAGGGGCTTCTGCATGCCCCACAGTTTATGGGGTGGAAAAGCCTCCTCTGTAATAGCTTCTTGTGGTTATCTAGGGAACAGGGGGTCTGGCAGCTCTTGGCCCTTAACACTTCTGCTCATCGACAGCCTCCGGAGAGCCTGGGGGAGAGGCGGGAAGCATCTCTGCTTCTCCATGACTGCCTCTCCAGCTGTTCAAATGATCCAATGACAGCAAACTGGACACAAAGGTGCCTGTCTTCCTTGGTGACGGGTACCGCAACAGAGAGAGAGGAGTACAGGGAAAAGCAGTAGTAAAATAAAAGCCCAGCCTCATGGTCCAGACAGAGCAGAAATTTCAGGGAAACAATCAAAATGCAGGCACATCTGGTAGCAAAATGACTGTCACGCTCATCTTGCATGGGTAGTGGTGCCGAGAGCTGAAAACTGGCACTGTGGAAACACACAGCCCTGGGATGCCCCACCTGAGAGAAGTGACATTCCCAGGTCTTGTTTACACAGAGCGCAGGCAGTGATCTGTCTCCATCTCTTCGGAGGCAGGCAGAGTTAAGTGTGCTCAGCTCCCCACAGCAGAAGGGATTATCCCACCATAAAGGTGGTTAAAACCATCCCATTTATTTTGTAAACTAGTTTACCTATAAACGCTTCCATATCTAAACAAGTATGGTGGTGGGAAATCTGCTTATAAGATGTTATAAGCAGAGGAGATAAACGAATGTGGAAATGAAAGAGGGAAAAGGTAAAAATAAAAGATGTTAGCAAATCAGGTAATGGCAACATCTAAAAATTTTTTAGGATGCAGATTGTCAGGCTAAATTTGAATTATATCTGTTGACAAATATCATGGACTGCAGTGAGCTGGGAGCAGAAGGCAAATACAACCACAGTTCGTAACATTTAACATTATTTAGGTTATGTATTGAAATTGGAATAGGGATTAGCTAAATCTGCACTACAGTGGGTCCAACGTAAACTTCAGAGAAACTAGTGTGAAAACAGAATCAGATCTTAAACTTTGCAATGCACTTATACAAATTACATATTCATGTGAGAAAAAAAAATCACCAACAAAGCATTGGATGAATCTGCAAATATACTGTTTCTGTCCAAGCCTAAATGTATTGTCCAAAGTAAGCCTGGTTTTGCATTTACCTAATCAAGTGGATGTATCTACAGAGATACAATATATTGTCTCTCACTTTCTTTAATCCACATGCATGTCATATTGTGGTAACCTCAGTTTTAGATTTTTATAAAATGAATGCTTTCTGCATCCCAGCTCTTTAAGTGGCAAATGTCTGCAGGCAAACACCATTAAGATGTTTTAAAGGTACATTATACAAAGTGGGTCGTAGAGTAGTAGGTTTCTGTAATGGTAGCCAAGTGGCTAAGCTGACGGAGGACCACTTTTCTCAAGCCAAAAATACTGAGATGCTTTTCAGTCAAGGTGTGTTAAAGCCTGCAGAAGAGGGTGTGGTACACTCACAAAAGTGTGTCCATGGCCAAGGTGTTCCCAGGAACTGGGGGTGAATCACCAATGTCACATTGCTTAGCTGCCTGTGACAGGTGATGTTTGGTAGCTGCATTATTACTACGCAGAAGTATGAGTGAGCCTTGCTACATGCAGGCACTGAAGTGCAATGTGACCATCTGATGCCTTACAGAAAGCTTCAAGGAGCACACAGGACTGAAGCTGTAGGATCATAGCCTGAGAAAAACGGGGCCTTCTGTGCCTGGTGAACAACGTTGAGGAGATTGATAACTTTCAAGAGTCTAGCCATATATTACCCCACTGTAATGAACAGAAATAGCTTTTTAATGATTTCTAATCTAATTTGATAATTAACTTTGTCTTCAGAAAGCAGATCAGTATCTACTGTAGTTGAAATTTGATGTTGGGAAGCTGGAAAATAAAACCCTTTTTTTTTCTGCCCTATTGGGCTTTAGGCAAACTTAGATGGCATCCTCAGCCATTTGACCTCAGCTGTGCTACCTGACTTAGGTAAATGGAAGCCCTGATGTGGCACTGTCACGTTAAAGCCTCCTTGGCCATCCTCTAAAACGTGCAGAGGTGCTCCATTCCCCAGGTTCCGCATTGCATCGTTGCCCGCGCCACCAAGGAGGCTTGCCTCCAGACCTGCCGAGACTCATCAGCCACCTAGTGCGCTCACGCACCAGCCTCCGGTCAGGACTTCCAGCTCACCCGGGGCACCCTTTGGAGAGGGAAAACTCAGGTACCCTCATGCAAGCTCAGCCTATCACATCTGCAGTGCTGGGGGAGCCAGACATGGGTGGCACCGAGCCCCGCGTGCCCCGGCCGGGCAGCCGGCCACCCAGGTGACTCTCTGCGAGAGCAGGCAGGTCACAGGGCTAAGCATGCCGAAGCCTGCCCTGAGCGCAGACGTGGCCTGAGGTGGTTTGCAAGCTTTGCCTCTGCCCTGTAAGAAACACGTGGTGGCCTTGCACTTCTGGGGGCCCTCTCTGGCTCCCTCTCTGGCTCCTGCACTCCCCAATTTTATGGGGGCTTGGAGCCAGCACACGGAGCCTCACTGCCCAAAAGCTCAGTTCGACCTCAGTTCATTATGCATATGAAGAAGATCCTCCCTCACCCTCACTGGCATGAGGAGATGGTGGCAGCATGGCACTGACCTAGAGGAAGAACCATGTGAGCGTCCAGTCCAGGGGATCCCCAGCTCCCAGCCCCCCAAGCCTGACGTTATCTCCTGCACATCCACGCTGCAGCGGTGACAACAAGCACTTTCAGCCGCTGCCAGCCTGCCCACTTCCAGCACCGCAGACCCCATGCCTTTTGACATAAATCTGAGCTGAATATAGCCTCAGGCTTCAACTCACATTAATCCTATTGCAAGTTCATACAGCGTGGTGCAGCCAAGGAGCTTGGTGCAAGAAATGGAAGAAGAAGGGGGAGAGAGAGATAAAAAGGCAATGGGGGGGGTGGGGGAGGCACCTGCACTAGGGACATGGCAGGGAGCAATTGGAGGATTTCTGACAGCCAGTTTCAGATCACCTTTCATTTAAAAGGCAATCCTGCCTATGAGCTGCAACACCTTACCATGACTTTGAATAAAAAAGCAAGCATAAATCAGTTTTGCTGTTCAGGGGGTTTGTCTTGCACCCCTGGTGGGGAATGAAAGAGGAGAACTGGTTTGTCACAGCATGTGGGGAGAGGCGCAAGGGGAGCTGGTGTCTCTCTTTCCACCCAGAGATCCTCACTAACACAGCACAGCTGAGTACAGGGCACGTCCCCTGCTACAGTAAGGTGAATGAAAGGTACTTTTTTCACTGAAAGGCAGTGGTTCATACTGGGAACAGGAGGAAGAGAAGCTCTTTCAGCAGGGGGAGGACTTCTAATGCTGCCAAATGTCCATCATGTGGCCACCCAGTTAGTTGGGGAATTGGGCAGACCACTCTTACTCGCTAAAGGGCAGGCTGGATTTGCCCAGAACTGGGGGGGGAGAACCTGTCCTCTGACAGGTTTACACTGGTCCAAACCAATGCCTCGACTCAGGTGGCATCTCTCAGGAGTCCACGCACTGGTGGGGATAACTGGGGCACAGTGACCCTATAACCACTGCCTACACACAGCTCCCTGCCTCCCAGCACAGGTGGCTGGATAGGGAGCTGTAAAAGCAGCCTCTTCCCCATGGTAGTCGCTTGCCAAAACTGTGACCCCAGCCAGGCACAGGGGTAGTCACGCTGCCAGTGCCAGGCTGCTGCCAGGCCAGTGCTGTTGGATACTGGGGCTCAGCTGGGAAAAGTACTGCTCCCTGCCTGGGGGAGAGCAAAACCTGACTAAAAACTGCTGGCACGTGAGAAGGGTCACCTGGATGAAATGGCAAAGGGTTGTTTTGGCTCTGCTGCTCAGATTACAGGTGACACTGAGGAGAGCTGAACAACCTGGAGACAGAATGACCCCTGACTTTCTGAGTCCATCAGAAACAACATTTTGTGCCTTGGGTTTTCACTTTGGCCACCAAACTCCAAAATCAATTTTTCAGCCAGCTCTAACAGCGATTTTAACACCTAGCCATGAAAGATATGAGGTGAGGTGTCTTTTCTCTGTGTGTATATGCCCATTGACACTGTCCAGCACAGGTTCAGCACTAAACATGGTGGTGCTCTTTTTTCCTCCCTTCCTCCCCTTCTTCTCTGCTTTGTAACCACAAGAACTGGTTCCTGCACTTACAAAGAAGTTGTGTGTCCTCTCAGGACAGATGAGAGATTGTTTTTAAGTCCAGCATCTGTTATTTATTGTTTACCGTGGAAGCTTCAGCTTTGAGCTGAGATCAATGGAGTCACTCTAAGTGTTGGAGAAAGTGTTCAATTATCACAAATCTTCCTGTAATTTCTTCATGTTAGTCTGCCATGCGCTCAGGCTCCAGGCCACAAGCTCCAGCAAAGCCTCCAGAGCTGGACTGCAAAGGGAGACATGAAACACATGCTCCCAGTTATGCCAAGCTGCTGAAATTAAAGCTGGTTAGAGCGGTGTGAAATGCCCTGCAGGCAGCAGGATAGTGTCTTTTTCCTAGGACCCTTTCACTGGGTAACAATGAAAGCACAACTGTCAGGGAGGCCTCTTGTTGTCCTGCCTTTGCATGTGAAAGCCGTATTTGCTTTGCCAAAATAAAGCTGGTGCCTCTCAACAGCAGAAATGCTCACACCTAGAAGTGGCTCGCCTTGCCTCTCCAGAGGTGTCTGTTGTGGCCACATCCAAAGACCCCAAATCAAGATCAGAGCGGGGCTGTGGTAGATGCTGCAGAGCGATACGCTGGTGCAGGAAGTCCCACACCCTGCCACGAACAATTTCCACCCTGATATGGAACAGGCCAGGGGAGCCAACAAACGGCTGCGGGGAAGGTCATGGCTAATGGGAATCCGATCAGCTTGGAAAGCATGTTCTGGGAACAATTTGATCCTTCAAAATTATTCATAAAGGAAATCAAACAAACCCTTGTACAAATAGAGCCAGTTCTCTTTGAAAGCTATTCCAGCCAGCTCTCGGTGTTCCTCATGCCGACCGTCATCGCCTTTGCGGCCCTGCTCTGCGTGGCAAGGGTGGCACAGACCCCTCCGAGCGGCAGGGAGGGCTGGGGGGAGTGGGGCAGGCGGCACCGCAGGGCTGCCCCATCTGCTGCCACACAGCACGTGCCGTGTCCTCTGGTACCACCCAGAGGGCTCCGGGCGAGAGCCACGGACCTTTACACACTCCATAAGTCTGCCCCTGTCAAAAATTGGGTGGAGGTGGCCCAGCCCCACACAGCTGGGAGGCAGTTACAATGGGAACGCAAATTAAAGCCACCCATTTATGTAAACTGCCTCAAAGTACTGAATACAAAAGCAGATGCTTAGAATTGCAATACCAGTTTCAGGCAGGATCCACCAGAGCACAAGATTAATTGTATACATATAGGATTTCAAAGGGGATTGTTAGGACAGGCTGAGCTCTGCTCACGTCTTAATGACCTGAATAGATTAGCCTCTCCCTCCCCGCCACCATGTGCTGTCTGGCTGGGGATGGAAACTGCAGAGATTTTCGCTTTGCTTCAGCTTCAGGGAGAGGGCGGGGGGGGGTGATGCAGTGCTGCATCCCAAGGAGCTCCCATCACCCTGCTAGGGGCGGCTTGTTTGCAGAGACAAACCCCAGGGCCATCCTCAAAGCAGAAAACAGGCAAAGGGGAAGAAGAGGGAGCCTGGCTGAGTGCGCTTGGTGAGAGCAAGAAAGGACAAGGGGGAAGAGACTGCCTGAAATGAGTGTTTCTCTGGTGTTTCTCAAGCATCACTAGAGGAAAAAGAGAGAAAAAAGAGAATAAACAGAGGAAAAAAACAATGAAGGAAGAAGTACAATATTAACTGGATGGAGAGTTTAAACCAAAAAAACCCCAAGAGATGAATGAAGGGCATAGGAGATGCCCCTGCACCTTGCAGATCTTTACAACAACTCCTCTCAGTTCTGTGAAATAAGTGCCTACTCTCCCACGGTGGAAAGGCTGAGCGCAGCCTCCCCCCAGCCTGTGCGGGGTTTCCCTGCAAGGCACGCACTGCCCATTCCTGCACGGAGCAGCTGTCCCCTTCCGGAGCACCGGTAAAAAATCCCACGCTCGCACACCTTGGGGCGAGTACATTTTTCCTGGGTAAATACAGATTTTTCCAAGTGATCAAGATAGGATAACCAGGCAACCAGATTATACAGCAGGGCTCATGAATTTCCATGGAAGCCCAGGAATGCTGTGTCACAGGTAAGCACTGCTGTCACCTCTGTTATTTTCCAAGACCAAATTCCAAAGGTAATTTTTGGTTTGCAATAAACAGCCTTGGAGTCACTCTGGATTTATTCTCTGTAGATCACATCCATTGACTGTCCCCTTATCAGGACAGTTGGTGTCCTTATGACCCCAAGCCTGTGGCCCCGGAGGGATGCCCACTCCAGCCACAGCGAACACCCCATCAGGTTTCCCGTGTCCTACATGCAGCACAGTGGGTCTGGATGGCCACATACAAAAGCCCACCCAAAACTGTGACTCCTTGCAAAGCACCAGGAGACCTTTGGGTAGGGCAGACCTACGGCCAACGTTAGCATCGGTTTAACCCCAGGCAGGTGCAGAAGAGGTGACCTGACACAATCCACATCCTACTTCTCTCATTGCCAGGCAAAAAATGCTACCATTTGGGTTCCCATGCCATTTATTTTATACCCTTTTATCCTAAAACTCTGGCTGTGTTCTTTAATATAATAAACAAATCACAGGTCTTGTTTTACATTCTCCCCACATGAAATCTCTTTCCGGCACTTTGTCTTTATGCTTGTCTAAAAAGTGCCTAGCAAACTGCTGCATTAAACAAAAATGAAGTCGAGCTTGGGGCTTCTGTACCCAGAGCAGAGCCCTGGGGTTTTACAGAGCCTTCTTTGTGCAGCTTCTATTTCTGTCTGATTAAGCTATCTAATTCTCAAAGATTAAGCTATCTAAACTGACTGAGTACTGAAGCATTTAAAATGTAAACGCGCTGAGCTTTAATCACAGTCTGCAGACTACTCCCCCCNGGGGGCTGTTTCCTCACAATTTCTTGGTGTTACACCTGCATGTAGTGGCACTGTCACATCCCACAATTAAATAGAGCATGCCAGGGTGAAGGACAAGGTGTCCAGGTGTATGGATACGAGGCTGAGGGTGCAGCTAGAGCAGCTAACATGATCCTGTCTCCCCTCTCTGTCCTGCTGCCCCCACAGCCTCGCACGCCCCGTGTTGGCACCCACACCGTTGGCTTTCCCGGTGGCTCAGCTTGCCCTTGGTCAGGCAGCACCGCTACCAACACGAAGTCAGGAATGGGCAGAAGGCAAAAACACAGCTCCCCCAAAAGGGCCAATGTATGCTCCCACAGTAATGCATCTCAGAGAAGCGGGAGCTGCCAAGTTCTCCTCCCTCCCAGTACCTCACTGTGTTATTCAGAAGTCCCTTGATTTTTCACATTGGAGAAAAATCCTTACAGAGGACTATTTCCAGTCTGGCGCGGCGAGCCGAGGGAGGAGAAGACACACTGCAGCCGTTCTGCAGCGCATAGGAGTTATGGGGGGAAGAGTGGGGCGAGCCTTGCACAACCCTGCAAGCCCCAGCGCTCGGCAGCCCAGGGAATTCCCGAGCCACAGGCTGCATCTGCAGTAGCAGCTCTAACAGGCCTCCATAGACTGCTGTCCCATTAATTTGCCTAATTGCTTTTTGAACCAATGTATAGTTTTGGCACCTGAAGCATCCCGTGGCAATGACTTCCACCAATTAATTACGGTTGTGTGAAAAAAAGACTTCCTCCTCTATGCCTTAAAAAATATCTGCCTGATGATTTCATTTAACATCCCTCGGCTCTTGTCTTATGAGCAACTGCTGCCATTCTTCCTGCTATTCATCACGTTGTAGACTTCTGCCGTAGCCCAGAGTCCTCTCTCTTCTAGGCTGAAGTTGATTCAGTCTCATCTCATACAGATAGCATTGCACATCTCTGATCGTTCCCATCATACATCTGTCTGCCCTTTCCTGTTCAAGCACAGCCTGAATTTCAGGAGTGCCGCACGCCCACAACCCCGAGGTTGTTCAGTAGGAACCGAAGGCATTGGGTACCGCGTCCTTTAAAAAATCGTATTTGCTGCTGTGGGTTGTGCACCAAAACTGACTGCAGCCATCTCAGCAGATGTCCTGGAGGCGTTAAGTACCACCTGCCTTTGGTGGAGGGGTGGTAGCACCGTGCCCGGCTCGCAGGGCTTCTACAGGCATCGGCTCTGAAGTGCCACCCAGGGCTAGCTCCGGCGCTTGTTTTTTGGCACCTCTGTCACTAAGCCCACAAACAATAGGTGACTGCCACAACATTTGTATTTGAGATCACAGGGACAATAGAAGTAATGTGTTCATTGAGCAATTGTAAGTGTTACCTCAGTTAAACAATTATAGGCGCTTGCAGTAGAAATATTGCAGATAGGAGAAGAAATTACCTCAGACAGGATCAAATACGCAAAGCTAACTGTGGCTGCGGACTTCTCCCACAAGATAAACAAGTGGCTCAGCCCTCGAGAGGAATAGCAGGGAAGGGGAATCCCAGAGAGATATTCCCGTGCCAGTTTTTTTTTTTGCAGGGCTTTAGCAGGAACCATATCTGGGAGCCCAGGGGATGGCCTCCCCACTGCCTGCTCGCAGCAGCCCTGCCGGCAGGGCGATGCTGCCAGACCCCAGCTTCCCCAGAGCCCCTCAGCCCAAGCCCTGCACGCCACGGGGGGCAACAGGCTTGTGCCCACTCTGTGTCAGCAGTTGCTTTGAAATAGAGCAGGATAAAAACATAGGCACAGGTTTTGAAAGGAGGAGGGGAATATTTACAAGGGCTGGGCGAGTAAGGTGACTTTCTCTTGCCCCTGAGATGCAGAGGTGATGCCAGCTTTCCGCTCCCTCTGAGACAGCCACAAGGAGGAAAGACAAAATGTGGGGCAGAGAAAAAGCCGTGATTCAAAGCACTATATCCACCTCCCCATATCCCTCGGCTATGGGATGACAACCTGCCAGCCACTTCTCCCAGTGCCACAAAACCTGGGGGGCCGCAGTGTGCCAGCTTGGAGATTATCTGTGTCATCTCTGGCACTTCTCTAGCTCCGTGTATAATCCATCTTTCTTTAAGTACTCTGTTTTTCTTAAACAACAGTGCCATTCCCTTCAAAACATAGCTCTGTTTATTGACAACAAGCTGGGGGAAGGGCAGGGTTGGTATCGTACCATGCCAAATGGCAGCCACGTTGCTGCTGGGTGGTGCTTGACAGCGCCGAGCTGCAGGTGACAACTCCTTTCTCCAGTAGGTGAAACAGGCAAATGCCACCAAGGATGTGCCCATAGTAAACCACCACTCATCTGTTTGGGCAGAGATTTTTCCTCTGGTTGCCAACATGGATTCCAGCCTGAATCTTCCTTTTCTTTAGCAAAAAGCATTTACAGACATTTCCAGTGTTCCTTCTCTAAGGTTATTGTGTAAAAGATGAGGAAAACAATGAAATTATTGGCTTAGCAGGAGTGAGACACCTCTTCCTTTAAACAGAGGATTTTGATCGTGCCCTGTTATTTCATCTCTTTAGAATATTCACTAGACAAAGTAATTTTCCTGTCTCTGAGCAGTGCTAAGCTGTCAGACTCCTTTTCTCTGAGCAAAAGGTAGTGCAGCATCTTCTCCCCCCGCAAGTGCTTTTTTGGGAAAATAAAAAGAAAAGTAAAAAGAAAAAACACCCCCACCCACCACTGGTCACTTAGAGGCATATGGTTTTCCAGAGATAGCAAGAAGAAGAAAACTGTGGCTGTTCACGTAAAACCCCGGCAACCAGGAATTGCTCCTAGCAGGATTGCAACCCCAGGAGAGTTGGCCCCACCTGGCAGCATAATGTCAGGAGGCTCATCTAGCAGCTAAAATAACCTACCTTGCAAATATCCTCCCATTTAGATTTAAATGGCCGATGGGCCGAAATTCAGGCTCAAACAGGATGGGGGTGTGTGTGAAGGATGGGGGCAGGGCAAAAAGAGATTACCCAGAGCCCTCCCTTGCAACCAGCGCAGACACTGCCCGTGTTGTTTCTTTAATTGGGGAAACAATGTGCTCTTTCAGGGGCTGCAAGTGGCTCGGGGCATTGCAGAAAAGGGACATTATGGCTTTCCATGATAGCGTGGTTGAAAGGTTTGGAGCCCTTGTACAAAAAAGCCTTTGCTGAGGGTATTGCTGCTGCATTAAGTATCAATGAAAGCTGCATATCTGCTGGTATGAATCCGATCGCCGCAGAAAATGAATGGGAAGCATTAAGAGTAGAAAAATAGTATTTCAAGCTGCAATGAACAGCTTCCAATTCATCAGTGAATAGTAGGCCCGGGTCGGTGAAATAATAGCTCTGTTTGAAAGAAATATGGAAGAGCCTTGAGCAGTCTGCAGGAGCAGATGTGCAAAAGAAGCAACCAAAACTGCAGGCGCTTCTGAGCTCTAGCGTAGAGCCAGCTTCGAGCAAGGCAGCCTGGCTGGGCGTAGGGTCTGCAGCTCCCCGCCTCAACCAGTTTATGGGGCCTTTAACAGCATGCCACTCCCTGTCTTTGGAAATAAGCTTCGCTGAAGAAGAAAAGCAACCTGCATGTGCAACAGCACTATAGCTCAGCATAGTTTACCTCCAAATGTCACGGTCAACCCTTCAGAAACCAAACTGGCATGAAAAACATGAAGGCATTATCAGCTTTTTTACAGGTAGGGAAAGTAAGGGTGTGTAGTAAAGCCAGAAGCAGAACTTGGATGTCCCAATTTCCCATCCCTAACGCTGGCCGCGCTCCTTCACCAGCCCCCGTTCCTCTGATTTCTGGGATGCTGCAGTGACAAGAGCTGCAAAATCCAAAAGCAAGCCCTGCTCACGCCACAGCAGCACAGCCTGGCCTCAGGTTGTTACCGATGGGTGCTGGGGACCATGTGCAGGACCAAACGCCTCCCTGCCCGCAGCCTCAGCCCTGTTTGCCCCCTCACCCGCTGGCCAGGCCTCAGTGGGCTCTGCGTGGGTTTTTTCCTAGGTGTGTGGGATCCACCTGATGCTGGCCAGCCCCTGCTGATGGCACGCTGCCCACACGTACCGCAAACTGCAGGGAGGACAGACAGGCTATGTGCTTGGCAGGGAGCTAGCTGAGACTTGGCTTCTTGGCCCAATGGCTGCGAGTCCTTGAGCTGCTGGGGGTGCCACAGGGCTCGGCCAATCCCAGGATGTGTCCCCCCAGTTCTGCACTGCTTTAGGCTGCACACCGGGCTTTTACCTAGAGAT
Organism: Balaeniceps rex; assembly: GCA_013401315.1. NCBI lineage: Eukaryota > Metazoa > Chordata > Aves > Pelecaniformes > Balaenicipitidae > Balaeniceps > Balaeniceps rex. The sequence continues at coordinate 24,902 of VYZW01014986.1, forward strand.
TTCTCTGCCTGACCTCTCCGTGGCAGATGCTGTCTTCAAGGGGTGGTGACACAGGAATAGCAAGACAGCTGATAAGGTTTGACAGCTCTTTACTTAGGGGAAATCCTCTTGACTATTGCCCAGGGCAAATAAGACTCAGAGGCCTGAATTCCCAGAGGAGGCATCGATGTACCAGATCAAAGTCTGCTCCCCAGCTGTCACCGCAGAGGCATCACCTCCAGCCATAACAGGAGGTTATAAAAACAAGGTCTCTCCCTGACACATCCCAGGCTGCACAAAGAAATGGGCTCCAAAGAAGGGAAGGCGAGAGAGACCTGGCTGCAAGTGCACTGTGGACTATGGGTCCGAGTGGCAGGCTCCCGGGAATGCTGTGGGATGGTGGCTCCAGCCCTGGGGATGTGCCGGAGCCATGCGGGAGTTGAGGCAGGGGAGCGCACGTTGCTTGGCTCTGCCTATTTCTTGCATTAGCTCCCGTAGGCAGGGGTGCATCCATTTGCTTCCACTGTTACAGTCTCACACAAGGGAACTTAAATCCAGAGCGCAGGCTCTTGAGTTATTAAAAGTTCTGGGGTATAGTCCTGAGTTTTTAAATGAATGGGGGCATGGGGTCTTGCCGCTGGCAATGTGATTTCTCTTGGCTGGAGGCTTTCCAAAAAGCCTCACCGCTGCTGGCACCTCATAAGGAGCCCAGCTACGGGCAGGCACAGGCTATATCACCCCGCTCATCGTAACAGCCATGGGACTTGCTTGCGGGGCACTGCGTGCTCTTATGACAGCGGCTGCCCACTGAGGCCGGGCTGCCGGCGCTGCTGGCACAGATCATGCCAAACCGGTGTCAGGAGCAGCTGGCAGCCCCGCGGAAAGCTCACCTGGTGCAGAAGTGGCCAAAGAGTTGAGCCGTATTAGTTGGTGTTGCTGTGATAATTTATATCACATTTTATAGCTGTTGATGTTACAACTCCTTCAAGGTACTTCAGTGCGAAAAATGGCAAGGTCCCTGCCTTGGAGAGCTTACAGTCTAGTACAGACAGGTAAACATAACAAGTAGAAACATTAAACCTTAGGGAGTGGGGACAGGTTGAGGGAGTATGTACAGAAATTATCTTTGGCGCATCAAAGAGCTGGAAGAAGTCCATCAGAGGAACCTTTAGGCTATTTATGTATTTCAGGTAGCAAGATAAAATCATGAATAATGAGTTCCTGCAACCTCTTTGCAGAACCAGTGCTGAAGCAATGCTTACAGAGGCGCTTCTCTGCTAATGTATGTCCTTTGGATGGGGAATGCTGAATCCTCCCCAGATTTACATCGCTGACTTTTAACCAGTAACGAAAAAAGAAATTACAAGCAGCACAAGCACAGCCAGCATCCTTCCAGGTTTTGGTCCCTGTCCGTGGCAACCTGATCACAATGTCTATCTGCCCAGAACCATCCTCAGCATCTCTTTCTTTTCTTCTTCTTCTTCCTTTTCACCACAGGCTGCTTCTTCTGAACTCCCAAGCTACCTCTCCCCCTCAGAAAAACCCTATTTTGAAGTCAAAGTTCCCAGTCCTTAACCCTGCTCTCCCTCGAGATACCCAATCCATGCTGTCTTCAGTGAAACATTGCTGAGCGAGGAAAGTTGCACACCGAAGAGAGGAACAGCTAGACCCAGCTTCAACACAGCTCCCTGTCGCCTTGGCTCCTGTGGCCGGAGAGCCAGCGTGCACTGAGGTGCAGCACAGGGGCTGTCCCACCAGTGCCTCCCTGCACGGCTTCTCTGGAGAGGGGGCAAAGGACTTGGACCCATCCCGTAGAGGCTTTCAAACCCTTTTGGTGCGGAACCCAGAATTTGACTAGGGAAACAGAAAAGCAAGATAACCCGCTCGTGCTATGCTGTGAGGCAGTGAGAGGCTTAGGCTCACAAGCACCGGAGACAGCTCAGGCACAGAGCAGGAGGTGTTTCTAGGTTTATTCTTCTCATTTATGAGGGCTCCCTTGAGCAGACCGACACAGGACATGAACTCTTTCCAGTACAAGGCAAAAATATATCACCCAAAACAAAGACAAATGTACGTGGCAGCACTGTTAGCCATTTCACTGCCAAACAGACCAAGCCAAAGACGTCAGTCGCTCAAATCACAAAGGAGTCCTGTGCATACAGAGGCTGGAGCCCCTTTACACCAAGCTGGTGTAGTTACTACCAGCCTAAGCCCCAGCAGTGGTGGTGTGGATTGAAGCAGAACGGTCACAGAAAAAAAGCAGCTCCTGCCCACCCCTGCTGCTCCCCTCTCCTGTGCTGCCTCTCCCGCCCCGCCAGCCCCAGCACTGGTGCAAAGAGCTGGGTGAAAAAAAATGATCCAGCTGAAAAACAACCTGGCGGAAAGCATTATTTCTTAGCCAGATAAATTCTGCAATCCAGTTCATCCTATAGCAGCACCTGTGGGCTGTATCAAGTTAAAAGCTAGTCAGGCTCCATCCTTAATCATCCCCTGGGCAGCTGAGTTATGACTCTTCTACTTGGTGGCAAATAACTGCAAGAGATTGCCATTGTTTTGTTGTTTTTTTTCTCTTGCTGTTTCAGCCCCAGTTTGCCGGTCACCGTCTCTCTTGTGGTTGCTGGCAGATCGAGGAGCTTGGTGGCATTATGGTATTTCCGACTGGAGAAGGCTCTCCCCAGATAACTCGCACTGCTTCCCTGCAGCGTGGCCTCAGGACATGTGGAGAAACCTAGGCAAAACCACGCAACCCAGCGGCAATGGCAGCCACGATACAGCTCGGGTGGTGAAGGGGCTGGCCAGTCGTTTCCCCTTCGCACAGCTGAGGGCACACAGGGCTAGCGAGAGGCTGCCTCTGCCTTAGCTGCCTGATAAACTCTGAGATAACTGCCAAATTTCATTTTCCCTCCTTTTTCCACTTGTGTTCCCCCCAGCCAGCACCGCCAGAGACCTGCCCTCCCAAATCAGCCGGGGGGGGACCTCCCTGTTCTTGCAGCTCTCCTCACGCCTTTCCCCACTGCGGTGCCACCCACTGGTTACGCAAGCCAGGATACACCTCCCTCCCCATCCCTTCACCTCACCTACAGCAAACACCCCCTTGTTTCCCTTCTGTTTTGACGACCCTATCGAACTGCTGTGGAAAAGCAGAGGTAGATCTCCGACACCTCCTCCTCGGGCTGCTGGGTAAACAGAGACACAGCGGCAGGGAGGAGGCTGTCCTGGTTTCAGCTGAGTTAGAGTTACTTTTCTTCCTAGTAGCTAGCATAGTGCTGTGTTTTGGATTTAGCATGAGAAGAATGCTGATAACACACTGATGTTTTAGTTGTTGCTAAGTAATGCTTAGACTAGTCAAGGACTTTCTTTTTCAGCTTCCCATGCTCTGCCAGGTGCACAAGAAGTTGGGAGGGGGCACGGCCCAAGATAGTTGATCCAAATCGACCAAAGGGCTATTCCATACCATATGACGTCATGCTCAGTATATAAACCGAGGGGAGTTAGCCGGGGGGCAGCGATCGCTGCTCGGGGACTGGCTGGGTGTCGGTCGGCGGGTGGTGAGCGGTTGCATCACTTGTTTTCTTTTCCCTGGGTTTTGTTTGTCTCTCTCGTTCTGCTTTTCATTACAATTATTATTATTATTATTATTATCATTATTATTATTACTATTATTATTATTTTATTTCAATTATTAAACTGTTCTTATCTCAACCCGTGGGTTTTCTTACTCTTGCCCTTCCGATTCTCTCCCCCATCCCACCGGGGAGGGGGAGGGTGAGCGAGCGGCTGCGTGGTGCTTAGTTGCCGAGTGGGGCTAAACCACGACAGAGGCACAGTCCCCTTCCACCCCTGCGAGCAACCGCTTGTATCTACAGAGGGCATACAGATTTCAAGACACAAAGCACTCCACAGCATAGCGCACGAGGAATTACAAAAGGCGTTTAAGTCACCAAATGTCCCCTTCCCCACTGATTCAGCAGCAGACACTGTAAATCCGTGGTACGCTGTAGACTGCAGCTCTCTGGGGATGGGGTCATCTGCTTGCCCTGCTGGGCACAGAGCCCAGCACTTTGCACACAGCCATCCCCATCCCTTCTGGGCTTCTCTGCTATAAAATAATTTTTTTTTTTTTAAAAAGCACCATCTAAGTGAGTGGAAGTACCAATCACTTAAAGGCAAAGTAAACAATCAGAGAGAAAAAAAAAGTTTGTAAGTGGGTTGGCTTAATCCATGCCAAGAGAAAAGGATGTTTGTTGCACAAATAAAGTGAGTGGGAGCAAGACTTTCCTGCCTGACTGGTGGAGAGGTCCATAAATCAAGACTGGAACCCTTTGCCACGTATATGAATCAATTAAAGCACTTGATGAATCATTTATTTTCAACATAGGCAATCAGCAACAATGGTTTGATGTTCAATTGATTTCTCATTTGTCTTGCTCCCCTGAGTAATGATGAACAGCTCACTGCTTACATGGTGCGTGCCTCAACCCGACTGCTGCTGGAGCAGCTTCTTCTGCAAGGAATCACGCCGGGCACCTGCTCCTACCTGCTGATATTTCACATCTCTTGGTCACTACCCCCCAGTGCCTTTGGCTCTGCTTGTCTCACTCATCTCACGCCCCATGCTCTACCCCTTGGGTTCCTCCTTCTTTCTTTCCTTTAAAAAAAAAAAAAAAAAAAAGCAAAGCTTTGTTTTCAACGCGTGGCAGTAGAGACAGATTCCTTACTAGAAAGCATCGGCATCCTACTTCTCAAAAGCTCAGAATATCAAAAATTGCCAGAGAAGCAGCACAGCTCTGTGGACAGCAGATGATGTAAAACACTCTAAAGAAAGGAGGGAGTCTTTAGAATATTTCCTATTAGATGCCATATCCATACAGCACATTTCCTTCATCCAAAGTGCCTTGTAAAGTACTTCGTGTATACCTCTAATTCATATTTTGGATGCCTTATGGTACATTTCACTAGTTAAACTCAGGCACATGCCAAAAGGAAGCCCTCGGTTCAGATACTGAGCTATGCTGAAGTCACAGCAGTTCAGACGTCACACCGACAGCAAGCAGTCCTGTAGTCACACAGTTAATTTTAGGGTGTGTGATTCGCATGGCCCCAGATATCTGTCCTGAAACAGGAAGGCTTGGCTGTGGCTGTCGGTTGTTCCTAGCGGATACAAGGCACCCCTGGGACTGGGCCAAGATGAACATTAACATAATCCTATTATGACTGATAAAAGAATACACTGATAAAAGATGGCAGAGAAAAAAAAAAATATTGGGGCAAGCTGAGCTTTCCCATTCATGAAAACAAGGTGCCCATGCCCAGCTCGCAGGGCTGAGCACTGATTTGGGGGCACGGGGGCCGAGTTTCCTGGGGGGTCCAAGGCCCCCGCCACGCTCACCCGCGCGCTCCCCTCTGCAGAAAGCGGAGGCAGGAGCTACGCCGCCTCCTGCACACGGCGGGACCGTGGCCTCGGCTGGGTCGCTGCCAACACACCAACGCCTGGTGGCACAACAGGCGGCACAGAGGCTACAGGCAAAACTCAGGCATCGGTGAAGGACTAAGAGCAGGCTCCTTTGGCTGTATTACAGTGGATATCAGGGATACACGAGCTGTGCTTCACCTCTGGCTGCCTACGGTTCCCACGGGAGCACCCCCTTCCCAGAGCATCCCTTCCCAGTCACGAGGCCCCTGGGGCTCCTTTTCCCCTCCGGCAAGCAGGGCAACCAACCAACAGATCTCCTTGCTTCTTTGTCCTTCCCCATCACTGTGTAGCTCTTCAAACATCGGTTTTGGCCATATTTGTGCATAAAGCAGGCCCGAGAGAGCTGCGGGATAATAAACAACTTGTTTCCTCTGCGCTCAGAACATTTCCAAATGCTTTTGCTTTTCAGCCACTTCACTGGAGAACATCTCAAAAATCCTCTTCCATTTATAGACATGATTCAAAGATTTTAGCTCATTTGGCCACCTCCTTGTCTCTAAAGCTTTCAGAAAGCACGGGCCACCTCAGGGAACCAGCTGCAGGTGCCACATTTCCAGCTCCCGAAGGAGTGAGACGTGGAGAGCAGCAACCACCCCGTGCCCCTTCCCATGCACACACGCTCTGACTTTTTAAAACCTGCTCAATAGGAAAATATCAGTATTTCCAAGATTACCCAACACGCCGCACTGAAAGCTGTTGAGACACCTCTCTCCAAGAGCAAGCCTTGTGTCATTTGCTGCATTTGGGCAGCGCCGCGCATGCTGCGGTTATGACTCAAAGAGCGAGCGCAGCAGCTAAGGAAAGTCCTTTCAAAAGGCTCCAGATTCACCTCCAAGGAGCGGGCGCGTTCAAAGTTCACTGAGCCCAACTTCGGCATTAGCTGCCTGATGTCATCACGATTGCAGCTCACTTCCTTAAAACCCTGCAAGCCAGAACAGAGCTGGTATTCACGGAGGCCATGCAAATAGTGCCCTTCGTGCCCCGGCTCTGGCTTGGCCCATGCTCAGATGCACGTTTGCACTAGCGAAGAAGCTGTTCTGGAAAAAGCAAAGAGCCTTTTCTCTGACAGTTTCCATCTTACCTGCAAAATCGTTAGAGAGCTTCCCAGGTCACACAATGCATCCCGCAGGTGCAGAGGGATCCTTTGCCCCAGTTTAGCAGCCTGTCCCTTTTACCAGGGAAGCAATTGGGCTGCCCCGAGATGGACAAATGTTAAAACCAGACTGGGAAGCTGAACGGAAGGAGGAAAACATACCAGGCAAATTTTCACAAGTACTTCAAATGTGGGGCTTGATACCTTTGGACCAACATGCTGCTGAGAACCACCACGTTCATCCTCAGTTGAGATTTTCATGAGGATTTTCCATGACGCATGCATTTCCCTTCCAGCATTGGGCCTGGGGAAGGGAAAATTAATGGATGTGAGCAGGGGTGGGCTTGGTGTTATGGTCTGATGGTCTACGGTGAGGAAGTCCCAGCTGGGATCGGTTCCTTCAATCCTATCAGCGCTTAACCCAACAATTTCATTATCTAAACTGTGCTGTTAAACGTGGTTAGCCACCAACGTACACCTAACAGAGTCAAGGAATGGAAAGCAGCTGACAAAGTGTTACTTTGGAGATCATCAGCACTGTCCAATTAGCACCAACACATGGGGATGCCTTGCCCAGGAAGAGGGATGATGGCCATCACGCTCACAGTTCAAGGAGCAAGCACGTGCGGGAGTTGGTCCCCGCTGACTGCTCCTCGCCACAGCCCACTGGCTTCCCAGAGCCCGGGCGCACACTTCAGAGCCAGCAGATGCGGCGCCTTGAAACCCCAGGGATCTCTGGGATAAAGTTTCCTCCTCTTTCTCCTGAGGTCTGAGCTCCAGCTGCCAGCAACAGAGGCAAGGAGCAGCTTTGAGCTGCTTCACTGTCACAGATGCAAATTCCAGCTTCATCAAATCCACCCCACCAGCCTTTCTTGACAAACCATGAGTTGATTTTTAATTTCTGTAAAATTCTCAGCCTTGTACAATTTCAAGACGATAAAAAGAAATCTACCAATTTTCTGCACTGGTCTTGATTTTACAAGAGCACACATTTTAAATAAATAACTAGCACCTTTCATAGCACTTCAAGATTTGTCTTAGGAGAAGGAGCACAAGGTTATTATTTTTTGTATTTGAAATCAGAAGAGACCACTTGATGCCTGCTCAGAAATCAGCAACCTCTTTGAAATAATGACAAATCCAATGGAAACGGAAAACTGACATGAATTAATTTTTTAGAAGAGGCAAAAGCACTTGATTTCAGCTGGCGTTAAACTTGAGTAAATCCTTCAGCTGGGTTTGGTGAGTGAGTTTGAACCAGTATTGTAGTAACTCATCTCCATGGGCAGGACACGGTATGCAGAGGTTACGTCATCAGACTTCACGTCGTGATCACCCAGGGTAGGCAATACCTCTTGGAGAATCATAAAAATAAATGAAAACAGGCGATGCAAAGAGAAGTACTTAAAACTAAGTCCTTCGTGGACCCTGTGCCATATAATTTCTCCTTGCCTTTCAGGTTTTGTTAGGAAAGCCACCTCAAATTATTCATATGTACCTTGCAGTCTCTTCCTTCCTTCCCTGCAGGAAGGATCTTTGCCCTATTTGGTCCCGTAACACTGAATCACATGCCTGGTTAGGTCACCTGCAAGCTCTTTGCTGGGATGCCATTTTCCCTGGCTCCAAGAGCAGAGCTCCACGTGACTTTATCCTTATTCCCCTCAGCAGGCAATGAGGTCATCCTTCTGGTGGCCCAGGAATTGCTGCAAGTCTTCTCAGGCTGCAGTGAATCACGGGGAAGCTGCCGGAGGTGGCTTTGGTGGAGCATGGCACCCGTGACTCACCGCCGCGCTGGATAAACACCCGCGCCACAGCGAGCTGGCGGGGCGCCGGCCGAGCTGTGGCTGCTGGAGCAGGGCTGGTCCCAAACAGCAACTTCAGAGTCCTTCCTCCCTCCGCCTCGCTCCAGCTCCAAAGAGTACAACTGCTTCGGTTGCCATAGCACGGGGCTCCGCAATAACATCAATAAAGAAAAATGACCCAGGATGAGGCCATCTGTTTTATAGTGCCCTTGAGGCACTGCAGCAAAGGTGTTGCGCTCGACTGAGAGACGTTTCACTTCCGTGGCACAGCAAACAGCAGCGATCGGGGAGCAGCACGGCTCATGTAGGCTCAAAAAAGGAAAAAGATCGGGAAAAAAAGGAAAGGAAATAAGAAGGAGTCCCCTCTTTCTAAAAGGCAGCCTTGAAATAGAGAAGATGGTCAACACAGTCGAAAAATGGCCAATTGAGAAGCAGGTGGCACAGCTGCCATTAAATCTGCAGAATAGCTCCAGGCTCCTCGTCAGCCTTAGCGTAAGGGAAGGAGGGAAGGAAACCCAGGAGAAGAGGGGACAGAGTCAGAGCTCCCTTTTTAAAGGATTTCAGTAAATTAATCATTAGATGTTATCACTGTCTCCTTAATTACAGAATGCTCAACACAGTCCCAAGGCGGGAGGGAGAGAGGTTTACTAAAAAATGAATATTCCTGGCTGAAGGGACAGCAGGACAAGGCCAAAGAGCTGCAGGCCGGCTGCAGAAGACAGCAAAGGGGCGAGTCGATCGGGTTTGTCAGCGTCCACATTGTCCCAGTCAGGGAGAACAGAACAGTGAGCACAATGGGTCTGACCAGAGACAACCCTGGAGATTTCCAGCAGCATTCAGGATCTATAATTGGCCAGACAGTGGGTGCCTAGTTAAAAATAAACGTTTAAACACAACCATCATGTAGTTCTGAGACAAGTCCCTTTTGTTAGTCACTTTTTTAATGTGTCAGAGACTAAACTTGGGTTACCAAGAGTGGTTTTTGGGAAACCTCTGCAGCAAACACAGGTCCGACCTTTCAGAGCTTCCACCCCATGTCAAAATAAAGTCTGATGAACAGATTTCTAAATAGTTCCTGTGGGTCTCTCCCGAGGCTAGCGGGCAGGCGGCAGCCTGCTGGCCAGGGCCACCCTCCCAGGGCAGCCTCCGGCCACGCGTAGCCACGTGGGGACCGGCCAGAGGCCGAGAGCCAGCACCTGTGAGCAGGAAAACTGCCACTGATGCCAAAATCCACCATGCCCTGGCTGAGAACAAGGTCCCCCTGGCTCAGCCCAGCAGCAGGAGCACATTGGGATACCCTCTGCCACGCATTTCAGCACCCCGCACTGCCCCTGGAGCGCAGGCTGGCCCCGGAGCCGCTGCGGGTCTTTACCGGGGGAAATCACAGCTCGTTTTCTGCAAAGGCTTAATCTGAGAAGCAGAAATCCGATAATAAGAGCTTGCCAGTTTGGCACACAGCATTGTAACAGATCCAGTTATCAGCAATTAGACACTCCACCCCAATTAATTTGTGCTAGAAATACTATGACAGTTTTAAACAGAGGTGATTATCTGTTCAAACTATCTACCAAAGGTTGGGGTGACTTCTCTGTAATTTAAAATGTTGTATATTAAGGCTGGACATCTTATTCAAAGGTATTTACTGTAGGTTAAATGAGACATTCAGAGAAGGATTTTCAGCAAACAAGAGGTTAAACTCAATCATACAATGGACCTCTGTGATTAGTCATGGACACGCTTTGCCAATTCATGCTGAATTTTCAAGCTGCACATTCTCGCAAATCTCTGCTTTGTAGTCTTTTATAATACTGTCAGTTGCTTCTACAATTACAAAATGTCTCCTGCTGTATTTCCACATGCCCTTCTCCCACGGCTTGCTTATGCCACGTTTCACATTATTTCAGATACGGTCTTTGTGCGGGCTGGGGGCACCACGGCCGCTGGGACCCTGTGGGTGCAGGGCTGTGCCCGGTGGCCTCGCTCCTCTGCTTGCTGTGCAGATGAAGAGCAGACCATGATTTTTGGGATATTTCTCACAGTAGTTTAAAGAGCTCCCCTTGCTAACACCCCACTCCCAGACACTCATTCCTGCCTCTGTGCTGTATCTTCAGCTGGAAACTCATCTGTAAATTGTCTTGCAGGGTCTGGTTTCAGCTGGTTATTTTGTTTATTGGGTCCAGGTGGTCAGTGAGAATTGGTTATGCTCCTACTGCAAGGTACACACACGGGGAGGGCAGGGGTTAAGATTTGACCTGAGCATTCATGTTTTCCCTGTAGCCATCCCCTTGCTGCATTACTCAATATGAGGTCCTTCAGAGCATGAGCTCTGATCTGGGACCATCTCCACCGGGGTATGAAGCGTTCTCATGTATTGCAGCAGCCACTAAAAGCAACAGCAGGAGCTGCCACATGATCCAGCCCACGCTCCATCCAGTTGAGTTACAAGTCTCTGGCAACAGATTGCATTGAATCCTTCAGAGCAACACAGGTGGTATTTTCTGTGATGAAAAAAAATATTCGCTAGATTTCTAGGCTTACCAGTTAGCTGCTGCTTTACACACTCAAAGTGAGCATTTATATTACTTGGGATGACCATAGCAGCTCTATCCTAAGTGTGGGGGCGCTGATTTCAGCAGAAAAGCCACCTTGCAAGAAAAGACGTGCATTGGAAGTGTCACATTTATCAGGAGACTTGCTGCTTCGCTCTATACACATAAACAGGCATCCCATCCCAGAGGACACAAGCTAGTCATGAGGAATACTTACTGTAACTTACTATCTTATTTGGCCCTTAAATCCTTTAAGAACAGGGTAAGCAAACATCTGCCAGGAAGGGTTGAGCTAGAGCTAACGTTGTCTTGGGGCAGAGGGACGGACTCACCGAGCTCCCGGGGGCCCTTCCTCTGCTTTCCACAGATCGATTACGGTGCTGCCAGCAGCTGCCCACGTTTGCCTGTGCTCAGGTTAACAGCCCTGGCCCTGGCTACTGAACATCTCTCGCCTCTCCTCCTCTCTCTTCATGCAAAGTGCAACTGCCCACCCTTTCCCACAAGCCTCTGCAACTTTCAGTGTTTTTTTTCTCTGATTTCTCTTAAGCCACAAACTTATTTCTTTCTTGCAACCCATAGGTTCCCTTCTGCTTTCTGGGTGTTCCTCAGATTTCTTTCCCGACTCCTGCCTTTACTTGCTTTACTAACTTCACATCAGCATCAGCCAACTAAGGCAGACTAGCACTAAAAATTACAATATATTCCTTGGACTGGGTGGCAAACATTTTTCGAGCAATAGCCTACGGAAGCCTAGTGTTTTCCTTAGTGTTTTCCCATTTTCAGCGCCCTTATTTCGGTAGCAAAATCATACACGTCCATCTTAGGACCACTTTGTGCCAAGAACAACACCCTGAGGCCCTAAACAGAGAGACCTACGTGTGAAGTTAGCCCTTCTTGGAGCAGGAGGCTGCGCTAGGTGACCTCCAGAGGTGCCTTCTCAGCTCAACTATTCAATGGCTTAGGCTATAACCTCCTAGGAGGAAAGACCATCTTAAATAGGATTCAGTTCTTTTTAGAAAGAGCGTGTGTGAGGACCAAGTACTCGCAGCCATAAACAGTGCATACCCTATATAAATACACTGTGCATGCGTTCCAAGTGCTCTCCATTTTATGCAGTGATTAGTCACTTCCAGCAGAAGGAAAATGGAGTAGATATTCTCAAAGAGCCGTCTTTGGGCTTCCGAGTGCTATCCCTTGTTGTAAAAAATCTTGGTCCTTACCCTATGAGAGAAAACCAAAATCTACTGGAGCCTTAGCCCGTACCATGAAAAGCGACGTGCTAATTTTAGAAACAATAATAGAATTATTTTGCTCTGATGCACAGGGAAACAGCACCGAACTGACTGCACAAACCTATTTGCTTGTGGTACCGAGATTACGGGCGGGGTTAGGAATCACTGCGCCAAAAGGCTTTTTAAGCTGTCGTCGACAGTCTTTCATTAGGGCTTTTTAGACTTGAACCACAAAGCGAAATTTCTCACACCTTTATTTGAACAGACTTTCCTCACCCACCTCTGCAAAATCACCCCATGCGCTCAGCTCCTCAGCTCCCCCTCCTGCCCCCTCCCCCCCGTAGGCTGCTCAGCGTAGGGGGTGAGCGACGTGCATGTAGAAAAGACACAAGATGCACTTCTGCTCGGTAATAGCCTCCTCCAGCTACTCACTCGCAGTGACAAGGCAAAGCTGCAAAATAGAGACACATAAACCTGAAAAACTGAGTCCATTTTGTTGCTCTATTCCCACGTCTAACTGGAAGCTGACAGCGAAAAGTCTCAGCTTGCAGATTTTGCAGACAGACGTTTGGGGCAAGACTCACGTTGGCAGAAAGAAGAAAGCAAGCGACGGAGCAAAACGGCCACTGGAGACGAGAAACGGAGAGAAAGCAGGAGGAAGCGAACGGAAGAGTACGGAAAGCCTGCCATGTGAAAAGAAGATAAAGAAGAGTGATGAGTTATTAGCAGAGGTTGGAAAATTTAATAGAGGAGGATGGAAAATTATAATAGGAAATAGGAGTGGGAGGAAGCGGTCGTGGGACATAAAGGGGCAAATACAGCTGTAAAAGGGTGGGGAAAAATCAAAACCACATTTACACCCATTTTTTCATCCTAAAAAAGGAGATTAAAGATTTGCATAGGGAATACGTCTGAATCAGTTTAAAATGCTGCATGAGAAACACCAGAAACCAAAACACGAACCTAGCTAGCAATGTGTCGTATTTTCAGCCCCAGAACTCAAGCGACTCCAGCAGTTCTCAGTCAAATGCTTTCTGCAGCGCTTCAGTGGAGTCAGGCACAGGGGAGTCCCGGTTTCTCCTGGAGGCTGTGGTTTAAACCTGGACCTGCCAAAAACAGCAGCCACTCAGGGAAGCATGAGGATGCTAATGATAGAGAGAAGAGGACCCATACGGTTTTTGAAAACTTGTCTCCAGTTGTGCCTATCCATTTGTCATCATCACATTCTCCCTTATGCACATTTCCCTAATTTCTATAGGCAGCACATCACTTACTGTGCTTCAGTAATTCGTAACACCTATCACGCATGCATCCGTCTTCGAAATATATTCAGTTCCTTTGCAGAACTCGTGCTAGCTCACCGTAAAGATGTAAAATCTTAACTCTTTTGAAGAAACTATCAAAAGTGATAGATAGAATTGACGCAGACAGTCAATTCATTTGTTTCCCCAACCCTACAGAAAAGGACCGTGAGGAGTAAGCACTAGGGAAGCGATGCAGCTGTGGGTGGTGGGTTCGCACCCATCAGCCCTGCTTTACTTGCTCTCTATTGAAGGTAGCTTTTTTACTTCTAATGGCGATGAAATGGAAGAGTAATGGGAAAAGAAATTCATTGTAAACAATTATTTAGAAGTGGAATCAAATATTTTCTAGCCAGCTCCTTTCGCGTGCCCAAATGAATGTCATCTGTGTTCAGTTGCTAGGATTTATATTTCAGAGTAAGGAGGAAACAGTCACTTGGATGTGCTCTGGAGCTAAACAGAGTTCTTGCTTTTATGCCTGTTTTGCTGCTGGATCACTGCAGCCCCTGAAGATATCGAGTGCCCCTGTGCAGCAGAGTTATTTGAAGCTACCAGCTGTATTTATTAAAGTCCTATTGTTTAAAAAAAAAAAAAAAAAAGTAGGTAGAGTTTATATCTTTCCTCCACTTGACCCAAGAGGAGGCATCAAAGTTTTTTGCTTTTTTTTTCAATTCTCTTCCCAATAAATAAGGATGGAATAGGATAAAAAAGGAGCTATTGTTCAGACATGATCAAAAACAGAAGAGACACATCTCTGTTCAAAGGGAGTCTGTCCAGAGCCTCTGCTTCAGATAGGTGAATGGTCTCAGAAACACATGTAACTCTCTCCCCTCCGTGCAGACAAGGCCACCCTTGCTGAGCATTTGCTCGGCCACTGCAAACCTCACCCCAAACACCACCACTGAAGTCAATGTGCTAATGTCCCCTCCATGCTCCCCAGTGGTTCAGTGCTAAAAGGAAGGACATCAGCAGCTGGAGGTTAATGAGGATTTTTCTTTTCTTTTTTTTCTTTTTTTTAATCGGAGGAAGTTGCTAGCTGAGGCAGCGCACACCCTGCAACCTCAGCCTTCAGCCTGCAAAGACACAGAAACCAACTATATGGCAAGGAACAACCACTGGCTGGAAAGAACTTTCTCTAAGTGCAAGTAGTTGATGCTGGTGGTGGCGATCACTCGTTGGGAAGAGAAACACGCTCTTTTGCAAGAAGAACCTTCGCACGTCCTTCGCCTCAGTGTCACTTTCTTTTACAGTTGCAAGGATACTTGCTCAGCCGCCAGCTTTAACAGCATGCAAGATTTCCACAATGCATCTTTCAGCCAGAAGAACAAGACAGATCTTTTAATATTGGCTTACCAGTAATAAAAAAAAATAATGTATTTCTGGCTATTTAGATAGTGACGTGGCTAAAACAAACTCCTTTGTTTTCAGCAGCTGTTAACGATACCTGTAGGGAGCTGTTCCCAAGGCAGTTATCTCTGGCACTGGCGGCAGTAGGATGTAAACAGTATGTATCAAGTTAATGGAAAACATGGAGCAGCCAAATCTGAAAGGAGCCGTGTTTAGCTGGGCCCCTCTCGCGGGGATTACGTTCTCACGTGTAGCAGCAGCGGCAGCAATGGCTTTTGGAGGGCAGGTCTTCCTGGGGGCGGACAGCCGGGGCTCTGCGGCAGTGCTGCTGAAGTGGTGTAGCCCTGCCGGTGTGCACCAAGCTGGAGCCGGAGGTGGAGGCAGCGAGCCCGGCTGAGGGTATGCAATTACAGCCACAGTATATGAGCTCGGGGTCAGCGCCGAGCTAACGCGCCGTACGCCTCCAGCCTGGAGCTGGCTCGTGTCTGGTTAGGTCGGAGCCAACGTGTGGCTGTCTGCATCCGTCCACGCAGACATACCCTAAGATTAGCAAGATAGCGATGGGTGATTTTGAATGACATAGTCCGGACTTGTACACTGTGGGAGGTGTGATGGGAACTCTTTCTGTCTTTCTTGATAATTTAATGAGCTGTTGTAATGAGGGATGCACTGAGCCCCTCATTTGTATGCAGCTCCCACAAGAGATGTGAATATTAAATTCCTCTAAGTATGAATCAGCACCCCTTACTCCCACAGCTCTTTTTCCCGTCTCTCAATCTCCACCAGCTCCACAGCTCCAGATCCCCCCACGGTCCCCTGGGCTCCCCCACTTCACTGCCACCTCAACAGCCACCAAAGGAGAGAGTCACGCCCCTGCTCACAGTCAGAAGCATCGGCCGTTCGGCAGAACAAAGCTGGGGAAAAGGCCTTGGTTCTTTCTTGAAAACCAACTGCAACCAGGCTAGCCCCGTGGCCTGTTAGCGTTTGGGAAAATTGCATGACATGGGAAATGAAACCTACAGGGCATCGCTGTGTCTGACAGCTGGTAGTTTAAATAATGAATTGGTAATTATAAACCCTTTTGAAATAAAAATGAAGTTTAAAAAAAACCACACAAACTTTGGAGACACACCTTTTGATGGTGAAGGGCTTTCCCACGTAGATTCCACCAGCAGCCATCACTCAGCACTGGCAGACAGCAGGTGCTTGCCACTCCGTATGGGGAGAGACACACTCACCAAACAAGAAAAGTCAGGGGCTAAACAAGTTTGCAAATAGCAGCAATTCCAGTCCAAAAATCATTTCCATAGCAGAGGGGAGGAAGTGCTCCCTCAGGACAAGGAGGCTGGCTGGCTTTCGCTTTTTTCCTGCTGAATAGATGTTCTTTTGTATGCAGTAAAGAAGGAAAAATAATGGGAGAATGGGATGAAACATAAAAATTCAGAATTGCAGTGTAAAAGTCACCACCTGCTCCTGCAAAACAGGCTATTCTTTATTTCCAAAGTCCTGGGAGTTGTAAACCAGGATTTCTCAATAAAGTGTACTAAGCTAAAAGGCATGAAGATAGCGACAGATCCAGACTTGTTAGTGCCATGAACATTTGTCTTGGCCACACCATACAATGTGTACACAAAGTGCTGCATCTACCATCTCATGCCTTCCATGTTCTACCCAAACCTGTGCGGAAAGTCCCGCCTCAGAAATGTTCAGAAACTGAAGTTAAATTGTGTGTCTTAGCATAAAAACAAACCTAGCATTTCAAATGCCACGATTTCTGCTGTAAAGTTGTTCCTTTTGGGACTCTCCCACAGTCACCTACACCCCGACTCCAGTTGTTTGAGATCTCCAGGACCAAAGCCAAGAGTATAACAGCAAGGAGAAAGTACAAACCTCATACCCAGTAAATGGGAACTTTATTAAACTACCGAGTTACTCCGAAATGTATAAATGTTCCATTAAATACATTCAGTTTTCTTTTACACAGATTTATAGAAATTTATTTACATATTCCAAACACATTTAAATTATTTTTCAAGCTTGCTACCAATAAAATTTTTTGTTTTTTTGTTTTTTTTTTTTTTAAAAAGGAAACAAGTCAATCATCTGCTCTTGCAGATGTGCATACATACACACAGATACAAATAAGAAGGGAGATGCTTTTGTATCTCACCCACAAGGGAGGCAGTATCCAAAAAGCTCAGAGGGTTTCAAGCAAAAATTCACCCCTGCCAAAAAGTGGGCAGGGGACAGACTCAAACAAGAGGCCCTTTGCAATACTTTATGGTGTTTGGGTATGATGTCTGCATCAAGATTTCCTGGTACGTGGGAAGAGCTAAAGGCCCCTTGCCAAACTCAAAACACAGAGCTAGCTGTCCCTGATACTAGCCCTGAGAAGCATGTGAGCAATTAAATGGCTCATTCTCATTGAATTACGCTCTCCCAGCACTGAGGGATAGAGCAGACAAACCGATCTACCACTAGCAAGTCAATGCCACTTGTCCAAAGAGATTTTCCTTTTATTTTTTATTTTATTCTTAAATGAGGCTTCATTCATAAGTGAATAAAAAGGCAACTCTTTAAATAAGATGCTTAGGAGAACAGCAATCAGCTTTCCCACCTACATACATTTCTCTTGGGAAGATGCACAGCATGCTGAACAAGTTTTCCCTCATTCTCTGTACCTTAGTCTGACAGGAGTTAAAATTTGTATCTGCAGGAAAAAAGAGGTGTGTTTATTTTGTAAAAAGCTTATCAAATACCAGTTTAATTCATCCTTTAGAGTCTTTAAAGATTAAAAACCACATTTGAAGCAACCAAGGAAGTCTACAAAAACATTGTCATGCGTAAGCTCTGTGTTTCATGCTAAATATTCATGTTGACAAGGAGAGGGAGAGGAGGAGGAAGAGGAGGAGGAGGAGGAGGAGGAGGAGGCAGGGAAACTAATGGCTCAGTCAGAGCCATTGCAACATTCAAGTAATTTGGTAGTAGATAAACCAGTGGAAACATGGAATGGTAAGAAAGTGCTCGGCACTACATTGCAGCCTTCAAGAGTTGAACTGCAAACATCCTTGATATGTATCATAAATATATGGCACTTCTGTATGACCAAAAGCTGGCAAGTTTGCTTGTGACCGAAACAAGTCAGGAGTAGTCATCATCCCAATGGTTACTGAAGGCCCTTCCACCAGGCACAGCCTCCAGCCGTGCTACTCGATGCAGCACCAGCCATATCTACTTGTGCATGCAAGACAACGCTGCCACATTCTTGGAGAATTAAGCCCCCTGCCCAGCAGCAAGCCTTCTCCAGACACACATACACATTCATAAAACATGCTATAAATTCTTCAGTGAGGTTAAAGACAGCCACAAACAGCAAATGTCTTGGTTTACTATTTTTTGGCCAGCAGTTCCTAGTCTGTCCAATTGCCAGCAATGGACTTCGCAACAGGCAAAAAGAGTTCCTGAATCCAAGGAATTGAAAGCAACGGAAAGCACAATCACCTAAGTTTGTTTTCAGTACTGTTCCACAGGATCCACTTTGACATCGAATAAGGAACCAACCAGCACAAAGGCTTGAGTCTTAGTTAGAATCTTACATACACAAAAACTGGCCTTTATCCATGTTTTCTGTCACAAAGCATTTCATCTTGTAGTTTAACTTCTTAAAACTTTTTGGCTTTTGGTGACTTTCTGTATAACAAATACGCAAAGATTTGCTGTTACGCTCGCATTACATCACAGTAGCTTCAAATACATTCAAATTCATAAAAAAGGATTTAGACCAGAACACAACTATTTGCCCTTTTCCAACTGTGTGCCGTACTTTAATGAGCACATGATGTTGCTTATCGGCAATGTTACTGTTTTAAGGAATTTCACGGCACAGACATCCAGTGCTTGAACAAGTGTTCACATTCCAAGATTCAAAAAAACCTCTCCCTTATTTCAGCAACGGCTTCAGTATTTTACCAATTGTGGTCCGGTTTGCATCTTTCAGTTTTAGAGAGGCCTTTTCCACTGTTCCCTGCTCACCTGTTGCAGGCTCTGCTTTAGTGCTGACAGCTTCTCCCTGCAGGATGCTTCTTCCAACCACTCTGGCACTACTTGCTCTCTTTAAGGTGCTCACACTGTTCTCCTTTGGACTTGGATCATCAGAGGTCGCTGCTGGCTTCACTTTAGGCAGCCTCTGGGACACAGACCTTGTGATGGTTGGAGGTTTGGACGAGCTGGATAGATCCACTTTTGCACGCTTTGAAGAAGAAGCCACTGTATTCCTCGCAAAGCTTGGGACAGCAGATGGTGTTTTGGGAACACTGACTGTGGCAACCTTCGTGTCATCTGTAGGGGTCTGGGGTTTTACACTGGAGCGACACATCTTCATTTCATCTGTCTTTGATTTGACACTACTCCTAACAGGTTTAGAGCTTGGCTTCTTGAGAGAGATTCTGTCCCTCTCAAAATGAGCGCTACTTGAGGTGACAGTGCCCCTTTGTAACTTCGGCTCTTCTACTGACATGCTATGCCTGTAAGGACTTCTTGGCAGCGTGTCTGTTGTGCCTCGGACAGAGCTGCGACGAGACAGCCGACTTTCCACTGTACTAGTTTCACGAAGTGCTGGCTTGGCTTCTGGCTTTTTCATGCTGCTCGGTGCTCTGTTTGACCGAGAAATAGGCACTACTTTCCTCATACTTTCATTCTCAGAGGCATTCAAAGTTCTTACTGGTCTGGAAGGAGCTGTGTGGCTAGGGCGAGTGCCAATGGATTTTGAGGAGCTTGGAGATCTATCTTTGAGAGAGTTTCTCTTTGGTCCTGCTGGGTCTTTATTTTTTATGGGCTTTTCTTTAGAAAGGGCGTGCTTGCTACTCGCATCATCCTTATCGTTTGTGGAAGTGTGAAGAGACAGATCCTTGGCAGAAGCAGAGTTCAGGTTTGAGAAGAATGTTCTAGCCCTGTATTGAGCATCATTCCCAGAAGAGCGTGCTTTGCCATCCTCACTTCTTATTTCATTGCCTACTGATTTAAAATCATTTCCTTCTTCAGAGTCCAATGTCAAAGAACAATCAGTCGTTGTATCTGACACATACAACATTGGCCTGTCTTCCCTACTTCCGGAAACACTTGTATCCATAGACATAGGGCTACTGCTGCTGGGCTCTGAAGCTTCACTCTTGCAACCCACTGCCTTGGCCTTATGGTCGTGGGCCTGTCTGGAACTTCTGAAAGCTGGAGGCAGGTCGTCATCGGCAGTGCTAAGGGAATGAAAGCTTAGATCATCTAGAGTCTCCAAGTCTGTTCCACCAGCATCCTCTAAATATATTAAAGGTGTATCCTCTGCAGGCTTTGCTCCTTGAATATCAAACTTACGTAATCCTTTAACAAGTTCACGCTCCTCAATTGCAAGGGCCAGAGCATTTATATCTGTGGACTCCTCGCAGGACACATTGGAAGTGTGCATGTTGTAGTCAGTGCTTCTCTGTGAGTAACGGGCACCAGGACCAGTTGAGCCACTGAAGTGACTGGGCTGAGCTGGAGGCACCTGCAGTAGGCCACCACTTTTCACTTTGGTTTCAGACTGTTGGTTTAAGTGCAAAGTATTTAAATTGAGATCTCTTGTTTCTTTGGAGTCAGTCCAGGCTACGTTTGGTCTTGCTTGTCGGGTGTTTGCACGGGGAAGGCTATTAAACTTGTTTGGATCCTCATCTTTTGAGATTTCCAGGAAACTCTGCAACTCCCTGTCTGCAGTAATCCCCAAAGAAAGTCGAGAGCGTCTAGAATTGGGGTTTCTGTACGAAGGGCTTTGAGGTCTCTGCTGCAAGAAGGGAAGAAATTCTTCAAGTCCTTTTTTGGCCAACATCTCCACATCATTTTCACTGCTGCTCCGCCCAAAGCTCCCAAGCTCTCCAGCTGCCCAGGATCGACGCTTCTCCTCCAGCTCCTTTTGCCTTTGCAGACTATGAAGTTCCTGGATCTCTCTCTCCCTGTTTTCCTGATGAGGAAAAGCATAAATACATGTCTCAGAGGACAGCGTCCTAGGCATGAGAACAAGTCATGCTCCTTTATCTTTCCCTTTATTTCTCCCCATCGAAGTTAGCTCCTACTGCTATCACCCTCCCCAACCCCCAATACACACACACACATGAAATCACCATGGCAACCACAGCCTGCAACCATTAACCATATGGAGAACAGTCCCCTGCATAACTAATGCTGGCGACACATCAGTCTGGTCAGCATAAGAAAAAAATGCACAACTCCCTGCAGAGACCAAGAACGTGACCTATCAAACCCATGTAGATGTCAAGTCCAGCCAAACAGTTCCTGCTATAAGATGGAGAGCTTGAAGTCCCCACTAAGTTTAAAGTTGGCAGTTTTATCAGGTGAGTAAACCTCTACCTGATCATTACATTCATATTTTAAGACAAACTTGTCTAACGAGCATACAGCCAATGTGTTCCTTCCATCCTCCCTTATTACAATTGCAATTGCTCCTCAGCAAGTGCAGTTTCTACGGGGCACTACTTACCTCTGACTCGAACATTACCGATTGGAAATTTTGTGAAAAGACATTACTTAATTGCATATGAAAGCAAATAGAAAAGTTTACACAATGCCTCACAGTCATTACTTAGACATCAACTGACTCCACTCAAGGACCATTAATCAATACCTCATTCCAGTTTTGGATCTTGTATTCACTGTTGGATTCAAAAACTGGCAACTATTGCACACAAGTTGCCCAGGGCAGGCTGGAGGGTAGGCAGCTAGGTTGAGGGGTTTTGGTTCAGGAAGCCATAGAAAGAGGTAGTTTGTGTTTGAAAGACAACACAGTAACACCTTTTTACTAAAATCATTAGCAGTGGACTACTGCAAATATCAACTTTTTAACTGTCACCTCTAGGCTTCAGATTTAATCTAGCTGAACCTTTGGTTGAACTTTCCAAGTTATTTTCTGAAATGCAGAACCTGGTTTTCTAGAGCCAGTACAGCTATAGCAAAAGAAAGAAGGGGGAGGCTAGTCTTGACAGAGGATTCAAAAACTACATGATTTTCCAGCATTTTCTTAAATCCGTTCTGAGCAATGACACACTGTTTAAAAAAACCACACCTATATTTGTCTGAAGCACTGTCTAGTTTGATCTTCCCATTGTTGTGACAACAGAAGAGCTGCACAGCTAGAAAAAGTTGCCTGAAAGCTTTCAGTAAACAAAAAAGCCTAATCCTGAAGCTCTTTCGGATGAATGGGTTAATCTACACCTCTTAAAGTGGATTTGAGACTAAACTGGGCTCTGAAAGATAAGATGCATTAGAGACCTAAGAAACGTGAACTGCTAAGAAAGGAAAAAGAAAAAAACTTGCATTTCAGGAAAAATTTCTGTGGCAGGGAGCTTGCTTTCACAGGTATGGAATTACAGAATTAATTCTTGCCAAATGCTAAAGCTCAACTTTAAATATCCCATTGTAAAGAGAAATGGTTAAAAATAGTTGTAGATATTATTATCATATTCCATATTAGACACAGAACATTTTAACCTCACCCAAGACATGTTTCAGGAGATTTTATTCAAATGAAAAAAATCTATTTTAAGCACACACAGACATGTTAAAAAATTGCAAAAAATGTTTAAACATTTGAAATATGTGCACATGGCCACTGTGGTATGAGCCATCTTTTTAGACTGCTGGCTGTGCTGTCCACACATCACATTCACTTGTCAGAACTGCAATCTTTATTCTGAATTGTGCTGATAATTTTGTAGGGACAGAGGTTAATCCCCACAAAATACCTAGTAAGCAAGTCTCCTCAATATTTGCAATTAAGAGACTAATTTGTCATTTCTAGAGTGTAACTACTTACTACAGACAGAGGAAGGAAGATCCCCATTGGACCTCGAAGTAATAGCTATCCAACAACCACTTGTAATGCATGACTATGAATGAAATCCCCAATCCCAAATAATTGAACATGTATGCATGAAGTCACCTCTCACTAAAATGTCTGCAATAGTTACCACCATTTGGTTTTATATATTTGTGTAATGTTCACACACAAGCATAACTACATGCTATCTTGGGTGGTAAAGGGTAGGTAAAAACTAACGGTACAAGAGGCATGTTAGCTGAACATCCTGTCAGCTTGCTATTAATCAAGATTGTTCTCTCTTTTCTGAACTACAGCTCTTCTACAAAGTGCTGTCAAATGCAGATTGTGTACAGCAGAAAGATAAAGAAATGTGTGGATCCATCTAAATCATGCTATTTATAAAGGCCTAAAAAATATTTGTTAACAATAGGCAGACTTTGCTGAACCAAAACTGTAACGAATGCCGATACTGCTCCTTTGTCTTAGTATACTTCTTGAATTATTTGGGACCAATTCAGGGTACTTAGCAACTGAACGGTCACACTGGGGATGAGGTATCTTTGTACTGTTGGCCTGTTTAATTTCTTCAGTTTTCACCCACAAAAAGTATTTGAAAGAACAAAGTAGAAGACACAGTCCTTACTTTACTTGGCAAAGTGTGTCTAGTCATGTAAAGAAGGAGGGCAGTGGAGAGCCTGAGCTAGTGCTGATTCAGGCTGGTATGTCCACGTAACGTGGTGCCACATCTCAAAGCCTTTCCAGTGATCTAACATTACCAGTCCAGGGCCTGAACAGCGAGCACTAGTCAGGAAGTCTGCGCAGTCTGTTTCTCTGCTCAGCTTAGCAATCACCAACCTCCTCACCGAAAGAGAAGGAGCGAGCTCGCTTACAAGCAGGCCAATAGGCTGCCCTGACGTATCATCTCAATGGTCTAGTCAGCCCGCAGCAGAAGATGCAGAGCAGCGGAACTGCGCACAGGGCTGGGCAAAATGACCATTTCCCACCTGGCTTCTGGCAAGGAATGCCTAGAAGAGGGCAGTTTGCTATAGCCATTCGAGCAAATATATCAAATACAGAAAAAGCAGAAAAAGCAACTTAATTCATGTGAGCCAATATCTATTTCCAATGTGTGAGAATCTCTTTCAGTGCTCTTACCTTAACAGCCTTGTTGAATCTTATGCAGAAGTCCCTAAATATCTGGAAACACTCATCCAACTTCATAGTTTCTTTGTCTTCACAGAAAAAGTCAATGAGAGCATTTCCCTCCTTTTGTAATTCTCGTTTCTGGTGTTCGAGCTCCTTTAGATGTTTTATAGCAAACTGTACCAAAAAACATATATGGAATGAACCAGACAGAAAAACTAAAGTCACAACAGGCCATGTATATATAAGGAACTTATGAAAATTGTGCTCCAACCTAGGAGCTGTTAGAGCCCAGGACAGTGACAGACTACTTCGGAGCCCCTTGAAAGCTCCACATGCCTTATTTTCACATTTTCCCTGCCACTTTCAACTAAGCGTAAATGGATTAATTCCTCCTCCCTACTTTTCCCAAAAAAACATGGATAAATTCATGGATATACATCACAGAATCAACTCCTTCCTAAGTTGATCCTGGACCGCAATAAAAAAGGTTTTCATACCAGAAAGGTAAAGAAGCGCTGGAAATACGTATGTGTTAAAACATCCAGAAAACATCCCCATAAAGTAGCACTTTGAATCATATGTGTAGAGCTATGCAGATAGGGTTGGAGCATATTAATGGATTTTTCAGGAGGAAGAGAATAAGGCTGTGGTTAGTCTTTGAGTAGCAGAACTGCTTAAAACACTTTCAGCAGTTGCCCCTCTGTCTCCCTTATCTGCATCACCAGCCATTCACTCCCATCCTTGCATAATCCCAGATCTGAGACCACATGTGGCTCAAAGTAACCTGGGAAGAAAAGTTAATTTTCAGACAAATCTGTTCTCTGACACTGTCTAACTCATGATCACCTAAATACTTTTGATACTGCAGCACTGGGGCGGGAATAGGCAGCTGGAGGCACTGGTGACCATTTAAGTCAACCCTGCTGCCACAAAGTGACTTGGCAAATTATGCTAATAGGGTAGGAACAAATCTTACTTGTTAGTCTTTAAAAAAAAAAAGCGCCCAATAAAAAGCTGGATTGAAGATAAGCTGAACAATTGATAAAAACATACATAGAAAATTAGTTCCTCCCACATATTTCAGTAATTTATTCATGAGGATGAGATAATGAAAGCTGACTTTTAAATCAGCTTGGTTATCACCTGTAATTTAGAAACAAAAACCGGAAGTGTTTATGTAAGGTATGCATTTGTAAAATGATTTTTTTCCCAACATTTCTTCTGGAATGTGGCCTAAACAAGGTTGTAGTGTTACATAAAACCAGCTATTAAATTAAAAAAAAGTCCCAAACTTGTTAGAACATAACATTAAAGAGTCTGGGTGCAATGGATAGAAGCCAATAATTCAGACTGAATGAGGACAGGTATTTCAATCTTAACCCGCCCCTTTCTTCATCAGCTTCTCATCGCCCGAAAAACTGCAGGGACTATTAACTACATTTGCAAGTTGAAAATCAGGGTGGGTTAAGTTCCAGATCAACACCTGCTTTGTTACTTTTAATAATTATCTATAGCATGAAACAGAAAAATCATTTAATTGAAGTATAATATGTATTTCTCCAGGCATCACCACATACTCAGAAAATACCAGGAACTCTGCTTCAAAGTTAAGTGCTATGCACATTCATGTCTATAAAATCACTGCAGTACTAAAAAAGAAAAGGAGAACCACCCAGAAGTAATGGTATGGCTCAGAATAACACACTCTGTGCTAAGGGTAAATTAGTAGAGAAAACAGTCCCTTAACCTTCCAGCTTCTAACAATATCTCTTCAGCCACCCAACAATCAGGATTCATACGCATAGCACAGCCTCAGCTAAAACTGACATGCTCCAGTATCACATAACATGCAGATACTGTATTTTGGGCAGTTGTGAAGTACAAAACCAGAGACCAATCCAAATTGTTTTATATTTTAACTACTGATCTTCATCAGTCATTTCACAGGCATTAAACACGCCTGCCTAACAAGCCTCAGGCAATGTACACTCAATATCGCTCCCTGTAAAAACACAGTCCTTCCAACACTCTTACTTGACAAACAGCATGTAGTTGGAACACCTTTGTACAACTGATAGCGTAGACATATTAAAACAATGCTTCTGTTTATTAACATGTCCACTGTTTATTAACATGTCCACACAAATTACGTTGAGTTGAGGAATGCTCCTGTTATTCAGGTGACAGTAACACATTGACATGGATATCCTACCAACCTGGAGAAAGCTTTCCATCTGGTGAAAGAGTTTTGAGTCTCGCCGAATGCTGTCTTTAACAGATCTTGCTTTGAAAGACAACGAATGGAGCTCTGCTTCTACATTATCAATGGATAACCTAAAAATAGCATACCCAGAGAATGTTTATCAAGGGGGAAGGAGTTTCCCACAGGTTAGGTAGAATATGCTTCAAAAATAGGTGTTTAAGATGAGGTGCAACCTGGCTATCAAACAAGACCTGCCTGTTCAGGAAATCTTTCCAGAGTAGACACTGAAAGTTAGGAGAGAGATAAGCACATTTCTTCTTATTTGCAACCTGAAAAGATTCCCATGGGGCGTGGTTTCATGATTAACTCCAGCCAGTCCTACCCAACCTTACCACGAGAAAGGGTAACGCTGCCCTGCCTCTGACCAGGTGTTCCTTTTCTCTCCCTGGTGCCTGTGCTAGCATTCATTTTCCAGATGGCCAGCCATATCTGTGTACTGAAAATTAACCTAGGAAAAGGAAGAAACCAATTTGCTTCCAGATGGATCATTTGCTTGGTACAGTTGATTACATGACTGTTTGAGTGCAGTAGCTGGCACAAAAAGGGGGTCACAAGGGATTGTCAGCCAGGACTACCCATTTTGGCAGTAGCATTTGGCATCATGAAATTGCACATTACATTCTTCTAAGCAGTCACAGCAATGCAGCCTACACAGTCTCAACCCAGCAGTTATAATATTTCATCCTTCTACCACATACGAGCAGCAGAGCTGCTCCTGTGGAGAGGTAACTCAGAAATCGAAGTCCACAGGGAAGAGCTCTGATCTGATGTAATCTAAACTTTATCTGGGAGACCCATGTTCCATCCAATGGGAGCTCCCACACAAATCTCTCAGTCACTTTGAGGGTAAATGCTGCTAAACCTATGGCATTTCCTTCATAAGAGAACTGAGCTTTGCCTAGGAATTGAAGCACTACAGTTTCCAAAATGATAAAAACTAACAACTGTACACATGCTTCTAATTAAGGTCATTTCATCAGCAGCACGACTTTAAAACAGTAAAGCTGAAGAATTTGTGGCAGTCTTATTGAAGTGCACATGGCAGCAGATGGTGACAGCATGCCTAAGTTTGTCAGTGCACACACAGATGAATATAATGTGTGCTGGTTTTTCTCTGCTTACTTCATCTGCAAAGGTTAGTTCCCTGTTCTGGGCAGATCATGGGTGTTTTTGCAAATAAGAAAAGCAGCAGAAGATACAGACTCATTTTTCTGCCTGTGAAGGAGGAAGAAGATGGCCTACAAGTAAAGAAGGCAAGACAATAAAAAATAAAGAACATAATGGTAGTTGTTTTAACATGCTCTAATTGGTAGGATTTATGAGCAACTTGTACATGACAGTTGTCTCTAATAAAGATCTTCCTCATGCCCAATGGTGAGACGTATTTCGTTTTATTTCATTTTCCTGTACAGAGTGCATTCCCTGAATAGATTTCAGCATGTGTTACGACAGAAGATTTTCAGCATTAATGAATGTGATCAAAGAACAAAGTGGTTAGAAAAAAATATCACCAGATTTGGGATTCTGCCTGTTGCCCTGCTGTTTGCCAAGGGGCTTGGATGCTGAGGGAGGCTACATTCCCCAGCAGGCCACATGGCAGACTGCCAAAAAGGTGTGTGGGTTGGATGGCAGAGTGCCACACAGGTGGTCCCTCAAACATTTTCTGATTAACTCCATGGCCACTCCTTTCCTCAGAAGATTTCAGAGTCCTTTGCAGACGTTACTTAACCCTGCATCAGATCTAAGAGATTGGATCCATTGTACAGCTGGGAAAAGAATGTAAATAGATTGCCCAAAGCTCAGGAGTAAGGAAGTAGCAAAACTGGGAATAGAACTCCACCGTTGCTAGCTTCCAGTTTTGGGTTTTAGATCACACTGTCTCACAAAAGCAAGTACAGTTACTGAGGTACAAATCAGGTTCAGTTTAAAATGATGCATCTAGAGACTTTAAAATGAAAACAATACAGAGCCCCAAACCCTTCAGATTTTCCATCCAAGACAGAAATGGAGAAGCAGATGAAATATCAAAAAGCATCTAACAGAAGCCAGGGTCAGTAAATGTACCTGGTACCAGATTTGGAAAAATATTGTAGCCTGCTCAGAGACAGATGAAAATTGGTTTAAGGAAAAACAGTAACATGCTTTTAGTTCAATCCCTTAAAAGTAACATACATGCACATGTATTTGACAGAGACAAAACTACCAAAAACCTACGGAGATCATGTCATAAAAAACCTCATACCTGAAGGCACATTGCAAGCATACTTTTGCTAGCAAATGGAAATGAAGCCCTCAAAGCTATAGTAAACATTTGTAAAGATCTCAGTTTTTGTGCCAAGACTTCTCTGAATAAGCCTCATTGCTTCACAAATAAGAAAACTCCAAGTCACAGCCTAACCATAAGTTCTCGGTTTTCTTTTGACTTACCTGGCGGCATCATGAACAGCCCTAATTTTTTCTGAAAAGTTGAGAAGAGCAGCATCTTTCTTTTGGGCTTCCTGAAACAAACAGAACAAAACCAAAACACACACAGTCCATTAACATTCCACCACCATGCCAAAGTCCCTAAGTCCAGCAGTTCTAAAGCCTCTGGGAGGGCACTTCAAGATTTCTCTCCTGCACTGTTTTTCTTCCCGTTCAGTCTTAACACAATTGAGGGGAGGACACCCCTTAATGAAAGGCAAGGATCAGAACTGGAAACTTTAAACAACAGCTTCCATTTTGCAGCGCACAATAGCTGCTTCTGCCAGCGAACACAAGCCACATGTATTAATAGGGAATGTCAGGGAAAGAACAATTTACTGATGCCCATTGTTCAAGCAGATATGATGTTTCCTGCACAAACATCAATTAATACCCTATTGTTAGCTGACTGGAAATCTGTTAAGCCAGTTTGTACACAGATAACCAAAGTCACATATAGAAGCATTTAAACTCTCTCCCTTCTAAAATCAAGAAGTGTGAAAGGAAGGAAAAATAACTTGAAAAAAGTCTGCAGCAGCTTTAAAAATACATGTCAGTCACCGAGGGAGGGAAAAAAAAAAAAACCTCTACCAAAAATGCTGCTCAAAAGATTCAACAAGAAGATTGAAAGAGTATTTATCAAAATAAGCCATTTCCACAGTTAAGAATTCAGGACAATAAGAGAAAAGCTACAATGAGGAAGTTAGATGAAGGCAAGCTTTTATATGATATAAAAAACTTAAGTCTTCCATGGGTTTCTAGATAGGATGACCAGACACAGGTAAACTGGTGAAATTTGTGGCAGGAGAAGAAAGGTGAAAATTAGGATCAAAGCTGTAAAAAAGCTGCTTTTTCTGAGGTACATGACCCCTTCTATTGTCTATCATCTATGGCTCTACATTTGTAGCAGTTGCTTATACCAGCAAAACAGTTTTTCTATACCAGAGCAACAAAATGCAGCAGACTCATCCCAGGTTTGTTTGCTTTTGTGTCCGCCAGCTTGAGCAGTGACGACAGTTTAAATCCAACAGCATTGCCAGCATAACCTCCCTAAAAAGAAACAAGTGCACAGCTGAGGCATGACATCAGTGGACTTCAGTACTAACAAGGGAGTTTGGTCAGTCAGCCATCTCCATTTTAGATGTCACTTACCGCATTCATAATATTTCCAGCCTGAAGGACCAAGTGCAATATGGAATGCAGTTCCTCACAAGTCATTAGCTCTGTAAGGAAAAAGAAAATTGCTGTCTAACAATTGTTTGTTTAGAAATATACACAGTCACTTACCAAACTCCTCTTCAACTCAAGCTTTTAAAGGTGAAAATTTTTATTTTAACAGGAAACTACAACAAACTGAAAAGGTTGGGGGAAAAAAAATGGTACTACATAATTCGGATTCACAAGCACAGTTGACAAACCTCAAGTATATGTTCCGACTTTAGCTTAGCAAGTGTAGCATTTCCAAGGCAATCCCCAGCAGCTAACAAAACATTTGGGGCCTAATCCTGCAATGTGCGAAGTGTCTCATGCAAGTGGTTAAGTATCCTCACCACCTACTAACTCCAGTGTGAGGCAAGTGTTCTCCACCCTGCAGGATCCATTTGCTATCTGCCAGGACTGGGCTTTTGAACAATTATTCTTTTTTTGGGAGACTTAGCCATCAGGCCTGAAAAGGTAACAGGCAATGTTTAAATTCTCCTTGCTTATTCCACTCCCACTATTAATCATCATTTTATTTCTGTATGATCACCAACTCAGAGCAGCATGTATTTTACTTCAGTCACATCAAAGACGATTTAGCACAAAGTTATATTAGTGTGATGCAAAGAGTCAAATGGAATAAAACTGCCCGTTAAAGCTTTTCCATCACAGAAGTCTGTTTTGTACATATTTCCTTTTTTTGTAAAATGCACAGTAGTGCTCTATCTGAATTCATACACCTTTTCACCCAGCCACATATGAACACAAAACAATACACGTGCTTAAAAGTCACCAGAGGGATTACCTTAGAAATAAGATACAGAAATTCAGAACTGTAAAGAGTTAATAAATTAGCATTACACGAGTGGCACAGCAAACCAAACAACTCCAAATTTGCAAGTGCCCATATGGCAAGAAAAATAACATGAGCTGGTTTTAATGTAAGGTACTTTATTTTACACTGATGAACATAATAAAAGGTGGAATCCTTTTGATTGCAGCGTAAATACTTTTAAAAACTATTTTGCTTCAAAGTTCACATTCTGTAACTTACCCTGCATTTAACTGCTCAACACAATACACTAATCTATCATTTTGGAAGCAGACAGCCCTTGTATCTTTGGATTTTAGTATTAGCAGCCTAAAAACATAGAACTAATTAAATAACCTTTGATCTAACAAGCTATAGGTGAGGAAGCAAGGAGGAAGAAAGAGGAGAGAATACAAAAGAGAATACCGAATTTCATAAGGCCAAGAGGAGAAGGCAACTTCTAAAGACTTTGCATAGTAAGAGCCTGCTACATCCTTTTGCAGGCTAGATGAAAATCCATCAGGCTATTTAGACCATCCTAACCCTTAGTGATTATCAGCGTTAGAATTTAGGTAAATATTCTCTCAGCTTAATTACAAGGAAAGAAACATAGGAATAGAAAAGTAGACATAATTCCTAAACAACTTCGGGCTAACAACAAACCCTGGAGTGAAAAGACCAAATGGAGAAGAGCGCATGACACAAGTGGACTGAAAACAAGGAAGCTCAGTCAGTCTGATTTGCATGACTGGCCTGATGCAGGAGCTGGAGACCAAAGTGTCTCCTCTGGAGGGAATGAATTAATCAGTTCACAGATGTCCTGGGTGAAGGACATGAAGGACAATAGGGCGCGGCTGCTTTTATACAAAACATATTCCCTCACATATATCTGTTGCTCAAAACACAAAGAACAATGATTTGAAAGAGATCCCAATAAAAGGCCAAACTCAAACCTCAGCCTAAGCTAAGGCACGTTCTTCTGAGTCAGGAAGGACTAGTTCAATCCCCACTGGTGGGAAAAACACACCAGGCTTTTCTTCCTTTGCTTTCACTAAAAATGACTATCCTAAGCACTGGTGCTCATAGTTGAGTATTTTTATTACTGTGCCTTTTTATACCACTAGAAGCATCTAAACGGCGTTCTAGTATCCTGTCAAAAATTTGCAAGCATGAAATAGGAATTTCGTATCGAGGAACAGGACAAAGAGGCACTCGAGGCATTTGAAAGTGTCAGCATTAATGTTTAACTGGAACCAGAAAATGAACTATTTTCCTGCAGAGAAGACACCAGATTACCTTACGAATAACCAGCTGCAGCATTTCAAAACTTGTGAAATGTAGAGAACAAAAGAGAAACATAGAGAAACATAGACAACAGAAACAGAAAGCAAAGGAATAGCAATAGTATTAAGTCTCTACAATAACAATTTTAGCCCATCAATACTGCCACCTCAAAAGGCAACAGCATATAGAGAAATTTGGAAACTATACGGTGATTTTCTCTATGGATCTCTGAAAGAGTGAGCAGAGAGGTGTAACAAACACATTCAATCAGAAAGACAGTGATGCCTGAATGAGCAAACTGTACTCAAAAGATGATTTATCCTAATTTGGCCACGGACACCTTTGCTTCTGTCAATTCTGGATACACTGCTTGTAGGCTTTAGTCATGAACTCATTGCTAGCGTGTCCAAAGTCTCCAGATTTTTGATTTTGGAAGCAAAGATTCACCAGGCACACCCTGATGGCACTTGTCAGAGGGGAGTTAGCTTCCTTTTAATAGCTAAGGTACCTGAAATTCAAGCTCTAGTCTTCATAATGCAGACTAATTAACATGCTAACAAAAACAAGAGTATTATGCATGTCCCAACACGCTTAATTACCTTTTGTTGCCCGTCTTATAATTTTCATGTCATCCTGTAGAGAAGCACAGGAGGGTGAGAACTCCCTCTCTAACACCATGGCTTCAATCCTAAGAGCATAGCTGGAGCACACAAGCAAACAGGTTTAGAACTGACAGCCAAAAGAGAATATTTATTGTGAACAGAATAAACCTACTATCTCCTTACTTTGGCACCTGGATTAGTAAATACATGAAGTAATCAGCTTGAGACAGTTTTGATACATCTCCATCAAAGGCTTTTAATTTCTTTACCTGGAAAAGAGAAAAAAACACTAGCAAAGAATTTTATCAAAGATCAAGATTAACTTGACTTTAGAAGGAAACACCTTGAAAAGCAGTAAATTTAACAGGAGGCATTAGAGAGTCCACTCAGTCACTGACTGAATGGTTTCACTGTCTAAACTCCTGCAATTTACACATGCCC
>VYZW01014988.1:6297-28006 GCA_013401315.1 Balaeniceps rex
GAAAAACTTACCCAATAAAAAGAAAGTGGCTAGCTTGCTGGGTGCCTACAGGAATGATAACATCACCAGAACTGAGCAAACAGCTAGGTGGATGATGGTCTTTTTCACAAGGACAGAAACCTTGACACATTGAAGATGAAACCTAGTAATGGTGCTAGTTAGGGGCACAGGGAACAGGACAGACCAGTCTACTGAAAAGAGGAGAAATTGCTGTTGTAATTTTGATGTCATGGGTGGTTTATGTTAATGTGGAATGCAAGGACAAAAATTCCTATTTAACAAAATCTCTAAACCACATCATTCTTAGGGAAGCATTNTTTCCCAGTCCATAAAGGTCCCTGTGTGACATTAAGCACCAATTTAGTTCAGAACAGGCTGATGGAGGAAAAACAGGTAGTTCACCTTGTTCTTTGAGTCAGTTGTGAACAACTGTTGTTAATTTACTGCTGCCTCAAGGTCCACCGCATGATCCATGTGCGTTATCTCTGTCTAACAACGTAAAAATATTTTTCTCTAGTTTAGCATTTTCTTTTTTGTTCATTTACTCTTGAAAACTTAGATTTTCAATAGTTAATTTAGAAAAATTATGTCATATATGAGAGAGGGGAATCCTAAGCAGAGACAATCAGAAAAGAATGAAATATTATTTATATTTATGTATGGTTGGCTTTCAAAATGTGGTATTGAGTGTTTGATAATTTTCTGCATAGTCTCTGTGTATGAATATTAGAAGTTATGGGGTATATATATAGATAGATAGATGATTTATAGTTCCCAGTGAAGACTCATTCTCATTGTGAGACACACAAATGGCATAGCTGAAATGTCAAATCATCATAAGAAGAGTGACAATATGCAATCAGATATATATTGTTTATATACACATACATATACATGCTCCATATGAATAGTTACTTGCTTTGTTACTATTGTAGCATTAAAATTCCTAAACTTAGCCGGCATTAGGAACTGCTTCTTAGAGTTAGGTGTACCATTAAGGAGGAAGTTCACAGAGGATGTTTTATGCCAAAGGCATGAAGTGAAATGGAATTTTAGATATTTATGGGAGAAAGTGGCAAAGCTGTATATAAAATAGATGGTAACAGAAGTAGAGTTTAAAATGCCAAGAGAGAAGAGGAGACAAAAAAGGAAAAAGTTAAGAAATTATATGGAAAAAATTGGTGCATGAAACACAAGGTGGCAGAAGGATTACAAGAGTGGATGAGTGTGTAAAATTGTCCAATTTCCAAGATACTTAGAGGCTGATGTGCCATTGTCAGAGAGAGAAGCTTTTGTAGATGTTCATGTGTCTAATAATAATCTGCATCTTTAGCTGCATGAGTGCTTACAAAAATGACCCATATCCATTTAGAATCTTAAATGGATTCAAGGATCTTTGGGTTTTAGGCTGTTTTATGCTTTTGGAATTTTTACCCATTGTGATGAAACCTAAATGGAGATAAAACGAAAAACTGCATTTAGAATGGGCTGAAAGGGAATGGTTGATACGATGTAATGGAGCTTGAGAATAAATGAATCAAAATGAGAACCAAGACCTTAAGTGAGCATTTAGCTGTGCAGGCAAAAATGAAGAAATTTATCTTTAATGTGTAGAAGAAGCAGCAGAAAGATTTATTTATGATCTGGATTAAGAGGCTAGGGAAAGGTGAAACAAAAATGACATTTTTATTACAGGCTTGAGTGACAGAGGGGATGCTGTGATGCAGTGCTTGCATGGGAAGGCAAAAAGGTCAATTTTGGCCATGTTAAGCTGATGACATGCCAGCTAGGTGAGGTATCAGTGAGACAGCTGAGGTAGGAGATTAGGTAGAAGAAGAAAGATCAGAAGTTGAGTGGTTAATCTGTGATTTGTCAATAAAGCCGCTTATATATTCTGTTTAGTAAATAGTTTTATTAATTCTGTATCAGAATCACAAAAAAAACCCAAAAGCCATTGATGGTGGCTAGGTATTTTTAATAAAGGGTACATTTGTTGCAGGCTGCAGATAGATCTGCTCCCAGAAGTTCTTCTCCTATCTTCTATTATTATAAGACTGGGTTTGATTTATGTTTGAGTGGAGACAGTGATCCATTAAAATAAATTGCCTGAACATTTGCTCAGACTTTCATATGTGAAATTTAGTGGTTTAAACTTACAGTTAGACTGACAGGTTGCACTAAATGGAAGAGCAGTAAAACTATGTTGTGTCATTCCTGCACTGTTTTCTTACTTCCCTTCTTCTAATATTGTATTCTAAATCTGTTATGTCACACTAAGCATACAATTTGGTTTATTTCATTTCAGATGTTTAGAGAAGATGTATATTTTCTACACGATATATTCTATATTATGGAAAACTAAACCAGATACTTTGCCAAGTAGAGGAAACTGCTTAAAGAATGTGATGAGGTAGTTGGCTTAATTTATATGTAAATGTGAGCAATGCTATTTTAGATTAGTGAAGCAAATTGCTAAAAGAAGAGTCTCATAAATATCGGCTTTTGAAGATTGGAGGCTGAATATTTAAACAGGAAAAGTTTTTGCTAGGAAATTTGATTTTCTGAATGCCATTTGAAAAACAGGGTTTTTTTCCTTACCAAGGACTGTTGGTTTTCAAACTGCTTTTCAGGAGCTTTGGATTTTTTTATTTTTCACTGTAATCAAACCTGCTGTAATTTCTATTCATGCACTACATTTCTATTTGTCTTAGTTTTTCTTGCCTGCAGTGGTAGAGCAGCATCTATTGCTTTGAAGAATGTCAACAACTTGTCAGTCACGAATTATTTTGTGTTTGGTTATGTTTTTTCTGTGAGAGTATTTTTAAGCTGATTTTACTGGGCACGGGGAGCACAGAGTTATTTTCTGTAGGCATTTGTAAGGGTAAAATTTTTCCCGGTGTACTGAGAAGGTGCTGTCTTCCAACACATACATTAGAGCATGTCCCAGTGTGTATCTTTGTCGGTCCACTGCCGAGCTAAGCAGTGTACTTCAGCATGTTCTTTCTCCCTGACTTCAGTTTAACTTTATTGTTTCATCAAAGCCAATTTCAGACAAGAACTTTAAATGCCAGTAGAGGTAGTGTTTATTTTATGAAAATGAGGTTTTGATTTGTCATCTGCTGGCACTTCAGTTCATGGCTCTTGAGCTATTCGAGTGCTCTGCATAAGCAGAGTCTTTTTGGAACTAGGAGACACCTTGAGGAACTGAGAAACAGTTTCACATGGAAGCATCAGCTCAGCCAAGAAGGAAAAAGTGTTATTGTAATTGTTACATACTCAGAAGGAACTATTTATAAATACACGGTATAAACTATTGTGCAAAGACAAGGATAGTTGTAGATTTTGTGCTTACGAACAGATCATCCTATGGTAATGACTTTAGCAAAGACTCAGTCAGCAAAGTTTGACCAAGTGTTAAGATGCTGGTATCTGTGAAAGAGATTACTAAAAGTATGCACACAGGGCGACATAAAAGAAATGGGAAGAAAGCCAGGGAATAACTAAAATATTTTGTTTCAGATACCGAAATTCTTGAATTGCTTTGTGGTTATGCAAAAGAAGCTTTATTGGTATTAATTATTAATTTATTAATTATGATCATATATTGTTAGAGGTTTCAATTTTAGTGCTTGCTGTGCAAGTTACAGTCTTATAAGTATAGGCACATACAAGTATGCTAGTGCATACTCATTTCCCTGGGAAAATATTATTAGCTGTTACTTTTTTCCAGTTGAAAAGTTTAGGGATATTTTGTACTCTATAGAGCATGCTCTTTATGATACTCAACAAATTTACTTTTTGACTACCAATACATACTGGAGATCTCCAAGGTAGATTGAAAACAAATTAAGTATCCATTTTTCAGGAAATGAATGGAAAGTGGGTTGTGATATGGGTTGGCACAGATGAGAGCAAGGATTTAAAATATATTTATTTCCCTCTCACTAACAGGAAAAGAACTGGAGAAGAGTAGCTCTGAATCAGTTTAATGCGTGCAAGGAACGTGAGTTTGAGGCATGTTATGAACCTCTTCATTAATACTGATTAGTTCATCTGACTGTATGATAAATCACATGCTCAAAATGTCAGTAAATGTACATTGCAACCATATGAATGTTTAATCCACTGCTTCCTTCCCGCTGGTTGTAGCACTAGAGTGCTGTAAAGAACCCATCTACGTGGATCCAGGTCTCCAGACTTATCTGAAAGGAAAGGAGGGGAAAGAGAGGGGGTGGAAAGGCAAAGTAATGGAAATGTTAGAACAAAATTATTATTTTAAAAAGGGTTAAATTGGGTAAAAGTATCTTGAGTCAGTTTTTTACAGTGTCTTCCTTTTACTAAGTTAAGTTATTGTTGCCTTTTTTGGAGTCCTAGAAAAGCAATATTGCCTTCCAAAAGTGCCAGTAGCACAAGCCAGCCCATGCATAATTTTCTCTAACATCTAATTAACAGTCTTCATTTCAGTTTCCAGTTCAGAGAGAAAGTATATGATATTGTTGTCTTGCTCCACTGGTATCTTACTTCTGGTAGCGTAGGGCTTGTTAGAAAATGAATGCCACTTCATTTCAGGTATTTCCAAAGAGACAGCTACTTCAATGAAAGAAGATAAAAACTTTTTCTAAAGTCAAAGACAAAAATGTTTTTCTTGAATCACTCTTAGCCTTTTTAAAATTACACTGTCACAATGCCTGCGTGGTAGTCGCTCTTCTAGTAGTCCCAGATTGAGAGAACTGTTTAAGTGCAATATGCAGAAATACAGATGATTATTAAGTCATGAATACACAATTCCTGTGGATTCAGCCTTTTTTTCTATCCCTACCTAATTATTCATCCATTACAAGTTAGTTTGGTCATTACGGTTTACTGCTAGGAAATCAGTTGTACACGTCTATAAATTTCTAATTGTGTTTCTGTCCAGCTCAGGAATATTTAAGCTTTAATCTTTAAAGGTTTAGGAGATAGCAGTTTAGTTATTTGGTCCACAGTTTTCAAATTCCTGCTGATGTGACTAAATTCAGTGATTCAAGATGTTTTATTTTCTTGCCCACCTGAGAGTGATTATACAGCAGTTCCTCTATTACGAAAGGTCACACCAGTTATGTCAGGCACATCCATAACTTTTAAAATATGTTTACAGCTGACGTCTGTTGTAGTTACAGGGAGTGTGATACATGTGTGAGCATCTGATTGTGCATCTGACAGATACAAAATTCATGAGGATCCGTGCTAGAAACTGGGGACCTGTCAAAATACTAACCAGTTAATCTGAACTTTTAGTATATTAGATATTCTGACAAAATGAAATCCCTTTTGTTTGAGCTGAATGTTTTCTCTCAGGAAAGTTCATTGAGAAAATATGAATGAAATTATTGGCAGGCTTTGGTTTACTGTGCTATCTGGGTAGCTGTAACTCCAGAATTTGTTATTGAGACAAATGTGCATTTTTATATTTGCTCTTGTATGTAAATGTTATTTCAAGCTTTACACCAGAATTCCTAAGTTTGGATAGCCTTTCCAAGACATAAAACCTTCATTCCTTTTCCCAACTTTCCCAGCTGTCCCTGTTGTGTTTTCCTGGTCAGGACATTTTTAAGAGCTTTATCCTTTTTATTTATTTTTCTACAATAATACTTAGAAACAAAACTTAAAATGCAATCTTGTTTACTGTACTTCATATACTAATAGACACTAACAGTTTCTCTGTTTCTAATAGTTGGGATCAATGGTCTGGGAGCATCATCACAAGGGAAGTTTTCCAGGCTCAAAATATTTAGCCTATCAGTTTGAGTTCTCCGCTACTGTTAGCTCTATAACAGATAACTTCAGACCTTAAATTATGTTCCAGAGCTGATAAGATGATAAAAAATATGCTGTAAGGAATTTTCTTAAAAGGAGAAACCAAGGAGGAAAGGGAAAAAAAAGGGGATGATATCTTTTTCAGGAGTGATCTGCATTTTCAAATTAATGTTTAGACTATGAGGGAAACTTCTTTTGTATATCCTGCTCTTGATTAAAATTTAGTGCAGTTTTTGAACACATTTTGTCTGAGACTTCGATTCCATAGAAATATTAAAAATGAGATTTCAAGCCTTGCCTCAGATTCTCTCTTCCCTCCTACCTTGTAGGAACAGGGAGCCCATCACGGTCTGGGAGGAGCTTGCTGGCGATACCTTAATTTTTCATAAGTTGACAGCACATAGACTAAATAAATCCCTTTCATAAAGCATACTCAAGAGAATATGAGGATTTACAGAATAGCACTTTCTTGCATGTAGTCTGTGGTCCCTTCACCCCTGTTGGCTATCCTCTTAGGAGGCTGAAAGAGAAATAGCAGGACCAGAAGGACTTGGGTTCTGAAAGATTCACGTCCTGCATCCACTAAACTTTTTCTCTGAAATAATCCCAGATCTCCTTTTTCGTTCCGTCCCACATACTTTAAGGCCCACCACTGCACTGCCCTGCATCTCACTCCCCAGGAGCTGGTGTGGAGTTCTGCATGGGCCCGTTAGCCAGGCAGAAGAGGTAAGGGTTACGTCCTCCCTGTATTCCTCTTGGGGCTGGGAGTGGCGACATTATGATTTTTAACTTGACGCAAAGATTTACAGTCTTAGGAGC
Source organism: Balaeniceps rex (assembly GCA_013401315.1). Taxonomy (NCBI): domain Eukaryota; kingdom Metazoa; phylum Chordata; class Aves; order Pelecaniformes; family Balaenicipitidae; genus Balaeniceps; species Balaeniceps rex. Next base: position 12,913 of record VYZW01014988.1, read on the forward strand.
TGCAGAAATGCAATTACTTTAAATCTTTGTGTTTCTCTTCACGCTGGACTCCTGGTTTAAAAGCTAGTGGGTGCAAAATCGACTGAGATGGCAAAGTCTGCTTTAAGTATGAAACATAGTAAAAAGCTACTAGGTTTGGTCCCAGAAAGGCTAGGAGGCAATAGTACTCCTCTCACAGGGAGAAGCTCTTATGCCTGCTGGGATCTGGACAGGATGGGGCTTTCCAGAGGCGCAGCCAGTCCCCTATGTCCCCCTGCAACGACAGCTCAGCTGCTCGCTGCCCCAAACTGCAGCTAAATGCCACAGCCTCGTCCAAGGAAGCAGAAGAAAGAGTTGCTATTAATAACCATAATGACCTTATCAGATCAGTCTCAGTTTCAAAGGGATTCTGCCACTCTTCTAGTATCTTCATGAGAGCTGGCATCTTCTTCCTTTCCCCCAAGGAGTTAGCATTTCACACAAGTCTATTTAACCAAGAAGCGGACAAGGTTGAAAGTCCCTATATTGTTTAAGCTTCACCTTTACTGGTGACCCCAGAAGGATGAATGCGCTCTAGGGGAGAGCTAAATATTCTTTGAATCCTGATATAAATTTCTGTCTCTGAGAAGGCTCATTGGTGGGGAAGGATCTGCAATCCTTTCTAATTGCTCTCATTCCTATTAAGGGCAAAAGCCAAGCTATTTTGCTTTCCCTCAGAGTTGAATCACAAGAGCAAAAGAATTCTGGTAAGCCTTTTTGCCTCTAGAGGCTGCAGTCCATGGTCCCAAAATGCTTATTGTTTCATAGCTTTGCAGTGGAAAGCATCCCCTGTTTTGCTTTGTGCACTGAGGCTTTGTCTAGTATTCCCTTTTTCTATTTCACAGAGTTTCAAATTTATGAGGGGGCATTTACTGCCTCTGTCTGTCATGACAGATAGAAGCCTAAGAAGCATGGAGGATGAACACAAAGCTTTCACCATGTACTGAAGTGGAGTCTGGGCTTTTCTTTGCAATGAGTGACTAGCACTCTTTTTGGTCTCTTTTTGCTAAATTTTAGCTGTGGAAAGAATTTATCTGCGAATTTTACTTCCATATTTAAACACACTTTCACAACATCGGTTATGCCAAAGTCGAGATCTGAGGTAAAATCTTAATTTTCACACAAGCAAAACCCCAGGACTTTTTTCTGCCTGCCCCACTGAATATGCCACTTGACTGCTGGAACCTAAATGGTAGCAGAGGGTCAGCTCTTCTCAGCCAGCTTTAATTCATGTTTATGTGCAAGGTGAATAAAGATGCATGCAGAAATGCTGTCACTTACTAGCTGAGAATCTGAAAGGAACACGATTTAAAACTGTCCCTTTGTTCTTGACTGTGATCGCTACTGTTCCACTCCAGAGTAAAGGCAACCAGCTTACTTTAAATCTTTGTCACCACATTGCAGACTCAACAGCCATTGACTCACCTCTCTGCTATGTATATGTAACATTTTTTGTGTCCTTATTTTTAGGTTATGTGAGTGGGATTTACAGAAGCGCACAGATCCATCCCTATTTCATTGCATTTGCAAAATTCCAATCAGTTTTCTCCAACGTGGGAGCAGAGTTAGGTCAGAAATGTGTACTTTTGAGATTACCACCCCAGATCTGTTGCATTTTTCACACAGCAAGCATGTATTTCATAAAGCCTGAGGAACATATAAGTTGGTCAATTTAATATTGTTGAAGCATTATCAGTAATCTTCTGCTTCCCATCTGTGATTCTGAACTCTGCATCATTATGTTGATATTTCATACTCTCCACTCCATTAACATTTAGGATGTGTAGTAGGGGCCAACACTTCTCCAAGCACAAAGAATTCAGAAAGATTACAGGATTGGCTTTTACAATATACATGTGAAAAAGATTCACTAAAATCTGAGACGCTACATGTGGGGTTTTTTAATTGGTGAAGATAACTTAAAAGTGAAGCTACTCTGTTTTTAGAAAGGATTGCTGGATTACCATTTTTTTCAAGAAGGATGAGATAGTTCTTGAACATTGGTGATAATTTATAAATTCTTTCTAGTTTGACAGTTAAGACTATAATTGTTTAAGATCAGAATGCTTTTCAAGTTCGCAACAAGATTGCAATATAAATTACTGTAAAGCCAATTTCTTATTATACAGACAGCATAATATATCAACATGAGACAAGGTTTGACTGAGTAGTGTACAAATGCTTTCTGGAAAAATGAGTGGTTTTAAGGACTCAAATATTTACTGTTGTGGATTTTGGAATGTAGTTGTTCTGTAGTACGCAGTCCTGTTTTATTTGAAAATTAGTATTTTACTTCTCTGGTTAAATATTGATTCTGTTTACTATTTCAATATTTTATGAATACTTTGTTTTCTCTGGGGAGTTTCTATGCGTTTTGTCAGCTGAATAAATGAAGTAATTCACAAACCAACTGCCTCTTGCTCCCCATGGCTTTAGGGAACCTTGTCATTCCCTGTAACCTTTTCTCAGGCCCAGCTGTGTGGCTCTGAAATCACTTGGCTGGTAATTAGGTATTATCAGATTGTTTCTGAAAAGGGATGAGACAGTTATCTGACACAATTATCTTTGAAAATTGAATCCCTCTTTTCTGGTCCTGCTGAGGACATTCAAAGGTACTGTGAATGTTTAAAGCTAAATGCCTTTGAAAAACCCTTGTTTTTTTAGATCAGGTATAACAGAGGAGTCAAAATACAGTCAAAGGATTTTTTTTTTTTTTTTAACATTTCATGCACTGAATTTTCTTTCTATCAAATATTGTTTCTTTTCCATGTGACTCTGTTTGTATGTACTTTTGACAACAATCACTTTACTTCTTCAAATGTCCACTAATTAATAGTGTTTGAACATTGGCAGTATTTCTTACGAATCAAGAAATTACTAATTACATCAAGACATTATTAATGATATTTTTTGCCTGTGTGAAGAGTATGAAAACTGAATATCGGTACAATGAGTATCACTGAAAAGTGATGAGTATGTAGTACTAGAAAAACAATTTGGAAACATGGTATTTCGTATTGGAAAATCTGCAACAGATACAGTACCCAGTTTTTTCCAAATACTCCCTTCAAAGTCCTGGTGGTTGAGACACGAGTTGTTGATTAAATATGCCAAAGGTCAAAAAGAGATAACGCATCAGTAATATCAGATACGAGAAAGTTCTTGCTTTATTTAGATCATTCCTTGGTTGTATTTTCAAAAAGCACAAAGTTTTTAACGTTTAGCCAGCTCTTAAGATTTGTCTGTTGGAAAACACAGGGCTCATTCCACTGTTACTGAGTTTGTCACAAATTTAGATTCGAGTGCAAGCATATTCTTATTATTTTGAAGAGATAGCATTGCTTTTAACAAGTTCAAACCTCTTTGAAGGAACCTATTTAAGTCTGAACAGAAGATACTTTTTCTTGCATCACTTACATGCAAAAGGAGTTTATAGAAATGAAAGATGGAAGTATCTGATATAATAGAAGAGTATCACTTTCTTTCTTTCTTCCTGACATTCACAAGTAGGAGTATCCCTAAAGACAACTTTCCTTTTTACTTTTGTCATACTGTTTTCCAGACTTGAGAAACAATGAGAAAATTATTTTATATTGTATATATTGCTTTCTTCTGAGTGGGTATAGACTAGTATCTGATGCTTGGCAGTCTTGTAATTTGGGTTCAGAATCATGTTGAATTTTTGTTTCCTGGTTGAATCACAGTCAAAAAAAGAAAATCTCAATAAAACAGGGCAAAACATTTAAAAGATAACAATCTTGTAGATAATCCATGAATTTTTTAATCATTTTTATTCTCATGATTGTGTGCCAGTTCTTTGCAGACACCCTGCCTCAGTCAGTGATCCAGCTACTAACCAAGAATTGTTTTTTTCTTTCCCCTCCCTGCTTTAGACCTAGTTTTGTATATGGTACCACATCCAAATCCAGCTCTGAATTCAATTCATTTTCCCATAGGGTTTTCCATAGTGCTGTTACTACAGGATTTGCTTCACATTTGCTTGCTTGCCCTTATTAAGAGGTAGTCCCTTATTATGCAAAAAGGGAGGCTCAGGTTGATTAAGGGGGATAAAATTTTGAAAAATATGAGATTGCATTTTCAAAAAAACCCAAAACAAACCCAAACAGCTGTTTCAAAATTCTTGTGCTTTAGAGTTGCATGGAGTGAGTCAGTTGAAGCTCCTGGAGACTGTAGTTCTACTCCTTTGGCAAGCTGCTTCAATTATAGAGAACTTTGGTGGTCTACGAGCGAGAATTATGCCAGGCAGCCTGGTTACAATTGGGAAGAACAACCCAAAGTGTTGCTTTCCTCTAGGTTTGAAGCACAGGTAAATTTTAGATTAGAGATGTCTCTAAAGCTACATTGTCTCTTCCTCTCACACAAGCACTTGTGCGTGTCCACACATACAGAGCATCCTGCCCTGTAAAGCTTTTAGCTAAGACCTTAAGATATTTCCCCCTCACTCACTTGTATAGCTTCTTGAGAGTGTCGATACAAATATCTTCACTTCTCCCCTCTCTTCCCACAGCTTTCAGCTATATCAGCAGTTTCAACGAAAAAGGCTAATTAACAGAATGAAATCACCTTCTGCATTTGAGGAAAGTTTTGCCCAATTAATTCACTGGTGACTGTTACCAATTACCTTTGGCCTCTGATTGCTCCCCTGAGAGTGACTGAATATAAAATAGAGAACAAAACCTGCAATACTGTGGGTCTGTGAAAAATAATAGTTTGCAAGTTAGAATTGATTTTTGCATTCCAGGGGAATAATCAGCCTGAACACAACAAGCACTGCGATGACAGGCAATGGCTTATGACGCTGCATAGCATATTTAAGTATTAGTCTATCTGTACGTTCTGCTTACCTTATGTGGGATCATAAGGTTATTCCCCCCAAAATGTCATCACAAACCTCCTCAACTTTCCATTTTTGAACATGCATTGAGGACTTTTCACAAGATAAGCGATTTTTCTAGTATTCATATCTTTTTTTTTTAAGCTTTTTTTCTTTTAAGCCCTAAAAGACATGCCCAGCATATTATCTCCATCCAGTCAGCTTCTGCTCCAGGACCGTTTGATGTTGCTAGCTTTTCTAGTCACTCTACACTACAGCTTCTGAGTATTTTGTGACTAGTTTTCTGTGAGAGGTAGTCTTCCTTCATCCTGTGCTAGACACTTTATAATACTGCATTTCCTGAAACAGTATATGGATTGCTGATTTTGGTGCTGTGGTTCCCAAACAGTGAAGCAGGATAATCTCAGCTGAGGCAGGGAGGAGATCATTTAGTTCAATGCCCTGCTCAGTGCAGGGTCAGCAAGGGCAGGTTGCCCAGGACTGTGTTGTTTCAGGTTTTGCATGTAAGCATGGAGTCTCCACATTTACCTGGGCTACCTATTTCACTGTCTAATCACCCTCACAGATTTTTTTCTTATGTTTAAGTGGAATTTCATGTGTTTCAATTTGTGCCTTTTGTCCTGTCACTGGGCACCACTGACAAGAGCCTGGCTCCCTCTTTTTCATTCCCTCCCAGCAGGTATTTATCTACGTGGATCAGATCCCCCTGAGACTTCTCCTGACTGAACAGTCCCAGCCTCTCCCCATGTGACAGATGCTCCCACCCCTTAATCATCTTTGTGCCCCTTTGCTGAATTTGCTCCACAGTCACTCTTGTGCTGGGGAACCCAACTCTGGACCTAGCACTCTAGATGTGGCCTCACCAGTGCTGAGGAGAGGGGAAGGATCACCTCCCTTGATCTGCTGTCAACACTCTTTCCAGAGTGGCCAAGGATACCTTTGGCCTTCTTTGCTGCAAGGACACATTGCTAACTCAACTTCTTGTCCAGCAGGAGCCCCAGGTTCTTCTTGGCAGAACTGCTTTCCAGCCAGTTGGCCTCTAGTGTGCATTGGGTTATTCCTCACCAGGTGTAGGACTTAGGATTTTCCTTTGCTGAACTTCATGAGATTACCTAGCCTGCAGAGGTCCCTCTGGATAGTGGCACAACCATCTGATGTATCAGTCACTCCTACCAGTTTTATGTCATCTGCAAACTTGCTGAGGGTGTACTCAGTCTCCCTGTCCAGGTCACTAGTAAAGATGTTAAACAGTATTGGACCCAGCAGCAACCCCTGGGGTATACCACAAGGGACTGGTCTCCAGCTGGACTTTGTGACACTGGTTGCAATCCTTTAAGCCTGGCAGTTCAGCCAGATTTCAGTCCACTTCACCCTCTGCTTATCTAGCTTGTACTTCATCAGCTTCTTTATGAGGATCTTATGGAAGACAGTGTCAGAGGCCTTCTTAAAGTCAAGATAAACAACATCCACTGGTCTCCCCTTATCTACTAAGCCAGTCATCTTATCATAGAAAGCTTTCAGGTTGATTAAACATGATTTCATAAAACCATGTTGACTACTTCTGATCACCTTCTTGTCCTTCCATGCGCATGGAGATGGTCTCCAAAATAGGTCCATCCATCACCTTCTCAGGGATCAAGATGAGGCTGACAGGCCTGCTCTTTCCTGGATCCTTCATCCTGAAGGTAGGGGTGACATTTGCTTTCTTCTAGTCCTCAGGAACCTCTCCTGATCGTCGCAGCCTTTCAAAGCTAATCAAGAGTGGCCTTGCAGTGACACTGACCAGCTCCCTCAGCTCTCATGGGTGGGTCCTGTCAGGTCCCAAGAACTGGTGTGTGTCCCCAGGTAGTTTAATTGCTCCCTAACCTGATCCTCCTCCACCGAGAGCGAGTCTTCCTTAGTCCAGACTTCCTCTCTGGTTTCAGGAGCCTGGGATTCTTGAAATCTGTTCTTTCCAACAAAAGCTGAGATAAAACAAGGCATCAAATACCTCAGCCTTCTCCCCAGGTGCCCCACCTTATTTTCCCTGGTCTTCCTTTTACTGCTTATGTACTTATAGAAGTCCCTCTTGTTGCCCTTCACGTACCTCGCCAGACTGACCTCCAGGTGGGCTTTGGTCTTCCTAACCCCAGCCCTGCATGCTCAGGCAGTGTCTCTCTATTGCTCCTGGCACAGCAGGCAGAAAAGGCAGAGAGCAGTAAGCGCTCAGTAACCTAATTTGACTCCTTGAGAGAGACCAACAGTCTGGGGGTCAGGCAGGGGCAGGAGCCTGCAGAGCACTGTCAGTTTTCTCGAGTGACCCCATTTCACAGAACAACTGGAAATTATTGTTTTACAGTTAATGGGATTGTTTGTTTATTTGGGTTTTTTTTCTCCTTTCTCTTTACACTCCTTAACACTCCACTTCATGCTTCATACCTTGCATTGCACATTTATTGCATTATAAATATATTGCTTCCTTACACAGAAATTGCGTTCTGTTGCTCACTGTCTTACACGCTCCTCCCTGAGGAAAACTTCTTTGTTAAAGTTGTCCCCTATTCAAAATTAATGTCAGCTTATAGAGCCAGACACATGAAGGAAACATTAGAGATTAGCAGAACTCCTGGTAGAGAGATTGTTTATGAGACTGAGATTGGTGGGAGAGAAGATGTTTCTTTTGTCATAAGTTTGGCTCTTCACACTGAGCTTTCATGTGTAGGCAGTAGAGGGTATTTAGGGTTTAGGCTACAGTTTATGTCACACACCGCAGTTTGTCAGGCTGATACTGCTGTTTGGGTTTCTGCTGCAGTCTTTCAGTATGAGTGCATGAACATGGACACAGCTTTTTTTTTTTTTTTTTAATTTGACTTATACTAGGTGAACTATTCCTATGGTACTGCTTAGGCAGTAAATATTCCATACACAGAATCAAGGCAATTAAAATCTAGGTAAGATGGTTTCACATATAAGCTTGTCACCTGCCAGCTTAGAAATGTAAATTGTGCACATTCAATCCATTACTATTATTATTAATTGTTTTATTCTTGGTTTTCTCACTGCATTTAAAAAAACCCCAAAACATAGCTTAAAATAAGTAAAGTATAAATCTTGCATCGTAATTGTTAAAACTGACCGAACAATTGATTCTAAAAAAGCAAATGTTTTGGATACTAAAAGATTAAATAAGGTGAGCTTTTGAATGTCTGCTGAAACTGTCACTGGAAGGATCACAGTCCAGATCCATAGATGCTCTATACTGATAACTACTCTGGTTTAAATAGATTTCTATTTTTTTAGCTGCTTTGATCTTAATAAAGTTGATTTACTTTATAACAGAAAAGGAGCTGGCCAGACTTTTTTCCCCTAGTTCATCAACCTTCTGTCATTCTTCCTCCTAAATGGAAACAGTTGAGACAATGTATGGCAGTGCTTCCTTCTCATCCTCCTGGAACTCCAAATAAATTTATTTTAACAAAGACAGGATGTTTAAAATAGTAGAGGGAAGTTCTTAATTTCAGTGATATATAACTTTACTGATGATAACGCGCAGGAAGAGTAAGTTCAGAAGTAGTGTCAGTCTAAACAGAGATGACCAGATAACTGGGTGTCCGACCAATAGACATTAGGACTTTATAGCAAAAGGATTGAAAGTAAAGGAAGGTCCATACTCAGCAGGCCTAACAGTGCATGTCAAGCTTTAAAAATTTTCTGCATTCAAAATGAGTTAACATTGCTTCAAAAGGAAGATTTACTATTTTTTCTGCTTTCAGTTAAGTTTTGCCAGGCCACTCTAAAATGGCCTTTGGGTACACGGCATATCAAAATTCTATCTCATTCTGTAGGTAAACAATCTTCTTTAGCATATTTACCAAAGTGCATAGATTTTATAAAGGGAAGTTATTTTTACAAGTTAGAATCTTAATTATCTGACCTTTGTGTCATTTTTTGCTATTCAACATACTATCAAAATCTAGTCTTACCGATCTGGTTACCATTTCTGAGAGAAGCAACAATAATAATCAAGTTGTTAAAAAAAAAAAAAAAAAAAGGAAAAAAATGAAAAGAAAACCAGCATTGGTTTTGGTCTTGTCTCAGTGTCTTTGGTTCTGCTGAATGCTGCACTGGCTATAGTGATAAATAGCACTATACCTGGGAAGTGGAAGAAAATAATTGATTAGACCCTTTCCCTGCATTTACCATAGTGCTTCTTTCCCCTCTGGGTTTGTGCAGTTTAATTTGCTGTTGATTCTTTAATGATTATAATGTCATAGAGGAGCCAGTGTTTATCTTCATTGTGCACTCTGGACAACTCACTGGACCTGAATCTTTTCTTGCACATTCTGGTGTAGATCTGCAATCATTTGATACAGAGTTAAGTGGGGTCTCAGGCCAGCTGAAGTTTATATGGCGAGTGCATCCTTATTCTGTCGCTGGCAACATCTAATTAGTGCCAGTCCTTATTCTGCAATATTAGTTTTGTATTTCGGACACTGCAAGACTAATTGCAGAGAAGGACCAAACATAGAAACATTTAGCTCAGTTATTATAATAAAAAGTTAAATGTTATGACACTGAGAAATTAGTATATGAATAGAAGTTCTAAATGCATGTGGCAGATGCTTCATGGGCTTTTAGCATGTCTAAGGGAAGCAGTGTTTTAAATTGCCAGCTGAATCCCTTTGGTTGTGATACACTTCTGTGGGTTTCTTCCACTATAGTGTAGTACTTGAATTGCAAACTGTGGCAGTAGACTATGATAAGAAAGATCTTGTTTCTCTTCTGCTGAACTCAACTTCTATCTGAAAACCATTTTCCATTCTGATGACATCTTTTTCTACTTTATCTTCCCTGTGATCAGGGTACTATTTCAGAAGAAAACACTATACTCCGAATATAGCGAATTAGCTTCCTATTCAGGATTGTTTTTAAGGAATATCTACAAGAATTGTTTTTAAACTGTAGACTAAAAAGCTTTGTTTTCATATTAAAATTATTTGGCTTCATTAAAGCCATCTTCACTGAAATTTTCTGTAAGAATAATGTTTTTAATAACACTGAAATAATTTCAAATTTTAGAATTTAATATTATATTTCAAACACGAAACACAAGCACAATTAGAAGGCAGGAAACATTTTAACAAACAAGCCAGGCAGTTAATGTCTGAGCTCCCTGTGGAGCTCTGTCACATACAAAAGGATTAAAAAGATGTCATAGTCTACCGATTAAGTAAATGGAAGAGAGAGGTATGGAAAAGACAAAACTTTGGATTCATGCATGGGATGTCTTCACAGATAGGACAAATGCCATAAAGTATGTTGCTGGGATTCATCCTCCCCTTCCCTCCCCAGCTTTATGGTTGTGGTGGGTTAACCTTGGCTAAAGAGCAAAATTTATTGGTGATTAAAATAGAGTTGGATGGTGAGAAAGACAGACAAAAACTAAAACACCCCTTCCCCCCCGCCCCCCATTTTTCCTAGGCTCAACTTCACCCCTTCATCGCCAACTCCTCTACCTCTGCCCCCCCACCCTTTCCCTGGAGTGGTGCAGGGGGATGGGGAATGGGAGATAGTGGTCAGTCCATAACAGCTCCTCTCTGCCTCTCCTTCTTCCTCCTCACACTTTTCCCCTGTTCCTGTGTGGTTACTTCCCACAGGCTGTAGTCCTTCAGGATAAACCTGCTCCTGTGTGGGCTCTGCATGGGCTGCAGCTTCCTTCAGGGCATATCCACGTGCTCCAGGCTGGGGTCCTCCATGGGCTCCAGTGTGGATATCTGCTTCAGTGTGGTCCTCTCCATGGGCTGCAGAGGAATCTGCTCTGGTGCCTGGAGCACCTTCTCCCCCTCCTCCTGCTCTCACCTTGGTGTTCCCTCTTCTGTTTCTGACCCTTTTTTTTCCCTATTCCTCTGCCTATCTGGCATTTTGCCCTTTCTTACACAGGCTTTCCCAGAAGCACCATGAGCTTGGCTGACAGGCTCAGCTGTGCCCTGCGGTGAGTCTGCTGAAGCCGGCTGTGTCTGGCACCAGGCAGCCCCTGGCCTCTCCTGAGAGACATCACCCTGCAGCACTCCCTCTACCAGCACCCTGCCACATAAACCCGATACAATTTGGTCCACAAATCAAATTCTGCTTCCAGAATGTGTGATCTTAACTCCTATTGAGATCAGTAAGAGTTGTGTCCTGCCACTGGATGGGAGCTCTTAGACTGTTATTAAATCTTTGAGTCCTTGAATGATTTTGCAACACGTATTAATGAAATGATTCTTTCACGTTGACGTATGTTGTGTGAGCACCTCACATTCTAATGACAAAGTAAATCCTTAACTGAAAGTGTTATTTTTTTGTTTACTGAACCAAATTCAATGGGCTGCCTCATCAGCTTTGAGTTTGAAACACCATTCAATCTTGTATTTGAAGGCAGAAAGTACAGATGAAGAAACTAGGAATCTGAAGCCAATGTGGTAAATAGTTTTATAAAGGAAGCCTGTATTACACTACAGAGAACGAGATCGATATTCTAAACACCTGAAGTTGCAAATCCTCATTTCAGTCTTGGAGTCATATCATGAGTAGCATTTAGAGCAGCATGTAATACCTTGGTCATTAATTGCCGTTAACTCTGCCATTAAGAGCTGTCAAGCTGTTTGCAACAGAAGAGCAGTCATATGAGGGAAAGGGGAAATTAAAACAATGGGAATGGAAGGAACTGGGTTTTTGTGTGCAGTGCAGATGAAGTGAGAAAAACAAAGAAAAAATATTTTGTAGGATTCAGGTAATAGCAGTAGTAGGAAATGGAGCATTATTATTTCTGGTTGCTAAAATAATAGAAGCGCAGGTATAACACAAGAAGCAAATGTAAAATGCAGCACGTGTAGGTGATTGAATCTATTCATATTTAACTTATTTATGCATTTTTGAACATCCAAAAGTATCAGATGACACAGAATACTCCCAGTAACCATGCAACTCTTCTATCTGCAGTCATTAAATATATATTAGGTTTACAGCTGAAAATTCTCTGTCCCAGCAGACTGAAGAAGTAACTGACAGCACCATAGGTTTCTTCTGTTACGATTCTGTCTGCTGGCATTTAGGTGATATAGGAGTCGTAATCCAAACTGTTCATTTCTGAGTATACATTCTTAACTACAAGGGGAATGGGTAAGAGGAGAGAGAAATGAGAAGTGCAGTTGTAACATTATCAAGGTCTAACACAGTCGTTTATTTTTGGAGTAGATCTTCATGTGTCAGCCTGCTTCACTTTTACAGTTGTGTTCGGTGGTCTCTAATTGTCGGTTAGGGTCAGGCAATTGTGCACATCTAGTGACTTGAGAGACATTTAAAATAGCATATCTTTTGTCATCAAGAACTTGACATGAACCCCAGATGCTATGCAATATATTGGGCATTGCAGTCACACACATTTAGGTTTGTATTGAGGTAAAGGCCCTTATAAAAAACAAACCAAAAAACCCAAACAAAATACTAAAACCATTTATTTACAGATTGTGTGTATTTAATTAAAGACATTGTCTAAAAAATGTCTACTGTTTTTAGAAACCTGTGATCATCTAAAAAACACTGTATGTTTTTTTTAGAAACCTCAAGAGGAAAGGTATTTTGAGCAGGTTGGTATGCTGTAAACAAGGCCTGAAGAGTTCTGGCAAAGTCCGTACTAAGCACTAACTTAGTTGAAGAGTAAGAAACGAGTAGGAAGAGCAGAGATTATTTTTCAGCAGTGTTGGCATTGTGAATACTTTTCAACCTACAGTTGTGGTGGTCAGAAAAATGAGTGTAAAAGTCACAATTTGATTAAAAAAAATTTCTCCCTTCATAAGATTCCATTTTCCTGCCAGTCAGATGAAAATTTTCTGCCCTTAAGAACACAGAAACTCACCAGAAAGTTACCTTAACTGTTCAAGTTATTAGTAGGTAAAATTATATCTAATCCTCACTCAGCAAAACACTATGTGATAAGAAGAGGACTAGTGTAAAGTCTTAACCCTGCCTGTATAGAAAGCTGAATAGTGTTGAAGCCTTTTCAACTTAGGCAAGTGTTTAAGTATTTTCTTGAACTGGGATGGATTAAACCTACACTGAATTATCTTGCTGAACTGAGCAATTTATTTAATTTAATGACCAAACAACATGTAGCACTTTAAAATATACATGTGGACTATGGAGCTCCTCACGTCTCCCTTTAAAACATCTGTTTTGGGGTTGTCTACTCTTCAAGGATAGTTAATATTCTGGTTGTGGTTTACAACTTCCTAATTGTTAGAAAATTTAACATTATTTAATAGCTAAAACTGTATTGAAACCAGCATAGTTCATAGAGTTGCACTGGGCAAAAATATTTGGAAGTACCTTAAATTTATCATTAATTTGTCTGTTCTTATTTCCATTGTGTATTGCAGGTAACATTTACGTTAGCACTGCTGAGCTGGTGTAATGCAAGGAAGGACACATCATGAAATGGCAACATTACCCTTTTTTGGTCATAGTAGCTGTATTCAGCCTTTCCAGATGCCATCAGTTACTGGGTCAGCTCATTCCAGGTAGGTACCTTTTATTTAAACATAAGTGTTCATGTTTTTATGAATCATTTTTATGCTGTCTGTGTGAATATGTGCATATATATGTACCTGACGTTCTCTCTCCATGTATTAACGTGTGTGTAGGTAAGAAATTTATGAGCATATCTGCATATTTAAAACACAGAATTCAGTAAGTGCTGTATTGTCTATGCCGCAATGAGTTGCATTTTTCAATTGCAAAGGAAGATACAGAAAAGGAGTGGCCTGAAAATATAAGTACAAGAAGGCTAAGGTGGCTATTAAAGCATTCCTTTGGTTAGCACTGTTGGTGGAGGGAAGAAATACAGAGTGCAGACAGACTTGAATATCACAAAGAATAGAAGATCTATAGATAACCTTCCTGAAGAAGAAGGAAAACAACAGCAACTGTGAAATAGCTGAAATGCAGTGTTTTCAGTGAAGTCCTAGAGATCAGGTATCATCCTGGTGCTTGCATATGGCAAGTCTTACTAGTGCAGAGAAGAGTAATAAGCATGTATAAAAATGGCAAGATACTATCCAACTTTAAAGAGAAGGTGGTGGTAAAACAGGTAACCTGTATCACTTGGTCAGTGAACAGTGGATGTTTATTGAAGTAACATACAGTAAACAAAATCTGGTTTGTGGTGTTGGGGTTTTTTAAAGAATAAATGTGTAAAACCAGCTTCTGAGTCATTCTGAATCATCTTCAATATTTGGGAAAAACCCAAAGAAACTTTGATCAGTACTGCTAATAATGTGCAACCTTTCAGTAAAATGTAGGAAAACACAATAGACATATAGAAAAGAAAGTGACATGCTGATTTTTGGTGGCTGTTTTTTCTGCTTTGCATCTGAATAATAACATAGAAGACTCTACTGGCTGGATTTCTAAGTTGAATACATTGTGCATACAGAATTTTGTGGCTACACAATTCTTCTCCACATATCTATGGGCAACTAGTTCAAATACAGACTACTGAATGAGCAGAGAAAGGAAAAGTTTTTTTCCTTCAAGGGTTTGTTGACCAATAATGAATGGTGGTTCATGGAAAGTAAATTAAGGAAATGAACTGATATTTTTTTTTCCTGGTTTTGTTTGTTTCAAATGTGTTACATAGGAGATGCAAAAAGACTCCATAATAAAGGAAGATGTAAGTTAAAATTATAATTTTAAAAGTTTGACCTTGGACTTCAAACATAATTTCAAAGTAATTTACCTGTCACAAAGATATCTACCGCTCTTTTCAAAAGGAACGCCTGCAGATCCAAATGTATTTGCATGATAGCTACCTCCATCCGCTTGCATTGGTTTCAATTTAGTCATAGTTTTGTACACTCTACTAAAAAGACTGTTTGCATTGTATTACTTTTTCCGTTAAATTAGTTTCAGAATAAAATCACGAGTGGCATTTAGACTTTGTCCCTGCTTTGTAATTTTCATCACAGACCTCAGACTTGAACCAAGAGATTACTCTACTTGGCCAGATGTCAGCGTGCTCAGCCTCGCTGGCAGGGTGCCAGGAGTGTGTGATTACCACAAAAGATCAAATAAAGCAGGATTTTTTTTTTTTTCCTTTAAGGAGTTCATCCATTCATTTTGCTCTTTTCATGTCTTTTCCTTACAAAGGCATGTGTCTTTTTTTTTTTTTTTTTTTAAATTTCCAAAAAGAGAGAACCTTGTGCA
>VYZW01014992.1:0-15920 GCA_013401315.1 Balaeniceps rex
GTCAGGGTCAGGGGTTACGGCCCCGGTGTCTGCGGGGTGGGGCCGAGTTGGGCGGGGCAGCCCCGCCCCCGGGACCCCCCCTCACCCGCGGCCCGGGGCCGGGGGGGGGGTGGGGGGGGGCAGGCCTGGCCTAGGGGTTGGGTTAGGGTGGGGGTCAGGGTTCACAGGGGGGGGTCAGGGTTAGAGCGAGGGTCCAGGTTAGGGTCGGGGTCAGCTTTAGGGCAAGAGTCAGGCTGGGCGTTCAGTTTGGGATTACGGGCAGCGCTGCCTTAGGGTCAGGGTCAAGGTCAGGCTTGGGGTCCGGGCACCCTGGGCCCCTCTGCCGTCCGGCGCTGCCCTCGCTCCCTGCTCAGGGCCCTCCCTCCCGCTGCGGTGCCGGGGGCTGCGCTGGCTCTTCCCCCCCATCCCCTGCCAGAGCTCACAGCAGCGCCCAGGCGACGGCTCCCTGACACATCCCGGCTCGCCCAGCGTCCCGGCCGGCGTGGGGCACCGTGGCCGCCTGGCAGCGTGTCCTGGCAGCGGCCCCAGAAGGCACCCATGGGTGCTGCGGGGTTGTGTCAGCAGCGTCCGCACGGGGACGCCGGGACGGGCGCTGCCGGGAGCGTGCTGGGAGCCCTGCCGCTGCCGTGGCGTTAACTGACCCATCCCGGGACGAGCTTTCCTCCACCGCGCCGGTGAATCGGTGCTGCCAACCCCCCCGGGACCTTCCCGAGCACGGTGCCAGGGCCGGCAGCCGGCTCCTGCTGCCCAGCGGGGAGAGGGGAGGCAGGACAGGACAGCGCTGGATTCACTTTAGTTTATTTCTTTTCATTTTTTTCTTGTTCCAAACTGCAAATCCTGGTGCCGATGGCGTCTCGTCTCGAATAACACCCAATTGCTAAAGCCAATGCGGGGGCACCGGTGGCACCGGGCCGGAGGCGGGAGGCTGCCGGGCAGCCGATTTGGGCGATTCGGGGCTGCCGCGTCCCTGCTCGACGCCGAGGGGACGGGCCGGAGAGAAATAAATATTGCTGCATAGCGAGGGATGCCTCCGGGAGCGGGGCCGGGAGCCGCCCCGAGAGCCGGGCTGTGGCTGGGGGGGGACATACAAAAAAGGGGCAAAAAAAAAAAAAAAAAAAAAAAGAAAACCAACAAAACAGAGTGGTGAACCCGAACGGGTTTGCTGGAAGCCGGGGCTGTTTCGGGGGGGGGAGGAGGGAGCTGGATTCCTGACTTCAATCTTCACGGCGAGCCCCGGCATTCTTCCGCTTGGCCCCGGATCCCGGCGGTGCCGCCGGCTCTGGGCTCCCAGTCGCTCCCCCCGTGGAGCCAAATTGGGGGCGGTTGTGGGGCCGGTGGGGGGTTACAGCGCCGGGCAGGCGACCTGGTGCCGGATGCCCTCGTTGCACATGAGGGCGGCCGCCCGCTCGTCGCCGTCGCCGTGCTGGCACTGCATGTAGCTGATGCCGTGAGGCGAGTAGCTGTGGTGGGCGCAGACGTTGCAGGGTCGGGTCATGGTGCCGCCTGTGCTGCTCCTGCGGGCAGAGGGGAGCCCCAGCGGCACCCATCAGTGCTCGGCAGTGCCCGGTGGCACCCATCAGCACCCACCGGTGCCCACCAATGCTCGGCAGTGCCTGGTGGCACCCCACTGTTCTTCATCACCGCCAAACAGTGGCTGGTGGCACTCATCAGCACCCGTCGGTGCCCGTCGGTGCCCTCTGGCACCCATCAGGACCTGATGGCACCCGCCAGTGCTCATCGGGGTCCATTGGTACCTGGCAGGCCCCAGCGGTGCCTATCAGCACCCATCGGTGCCCGTCGGTGCCCATCGGCCCCCATCATTGTCTGGTGGTACCCACAGGTGACCCACGGTGGCCATCAGTGCCTGGTGGCACCCAGCGGTGCCCATGGGCGCCCATCGGTCCCCAGTGGTACCCAGCGGTGCCTGTGGGTGCCCATCGGTGCCCGTCAGTCCCCAGTAGTGCCCAGTGATGCCCGTCAGTGGCAGCCGCCGGTGCCCGCTGGCCCCGTGCCCATCCCGTGCCCCTCACCTGCAGTCGCTGCAGGCCCGCTGGCACTCCTTCCGGCGGTAGCGGCAGATCAGCGCCCAGATGAGGAGCCCCAGAAGGCTGAGGAGCAGGAGGGAGCCCAGGATGGAGCCCACGATGATGCCCGCCTGCCTTCCTCCTGCCACAGGAGCACAACCTGTCACCGCCGGCCTCCCCGCCGGCTGCCCACTGGTCACCGTGCCCCCGGTGGCACCCTGGCACGCAGAGCCAGCCCCCGGCAGCACCCTGCCTGCGCTGTCCCCCCCCCGCGGTGGCACTTACTTGGCGTTAAGTTGAGGTTGATCTGGCACACGGAGTAGCCCACGCGGTTGGTGACGCGGCACTGGTAGATGCCGGTGTGCACCTCTGACAGGCTACGGATTAACAGGTCGCCAGGAGCACGTCCTGCAGCGGGGAGAGAGACGGCCCCGTCAGCCCCACCGCTGTATCCCTGCCAGCACCCGCACCCTCGGACACGGGTGCGCAGGCACCTGGGCGCACACGGACGTGGGAGCACACGGACAAGGGCACGTACAGACACGGACACCCATGAACCCAGGTGCACACGGACACCCACGTACCCGGCTGCACACAGCCATGGGCGCCCACCAACACGTGCACCCACGGATGGGGACGCCCCACCCATCAGCATCTCCCGCACCCGGGTTTCCCCTCCCTCCCCCTGGGTGGGCGCAGCCCCGCCAGCACCCACCTTGGATGGTGCCGGAGGGCAGGCGTCCTCCGCCGTAGCCGTCGGCCAGCTTGGCCCATTGGTAGGTGAGCTGGGAGGTGCCCCCGCGGCTGTAGCACCGCAGCAGGATGCTGCCCCCCTCTATCAGCTCCCCCTCGGTCCAGCACTGTGGGGTGGCCGGCTTCTCTGCGGGGAGAGGGACACCGTCACTGCCAGGGCCGCCGGGGGCCACCCGGGGAGGGGACGAGGCAGGGCGGGGCGGGGCTCACCTTGCACAGTGACGATGACTTCGTGCACGGCCACGGTGTTTTTCTTCACCCGGCACTGGTAGGTGCCGGTGTCGGAGACCTGCAGGTCGGCCAGGCGGATGGAGGCGTCGTACTGGCTGGGGTCGCTGTTCACGAAGGCCACGCGGTCCTGGAGCCCCGAGCCGCTGCCGTAGTTGACGTGGTGGTCGTGGTAGGACAGGAACTGGGGGGAGCAAGCGGAGAGACTGGGCAGGGCTGGTCCGGGTGGGGGGACCCGAGGTTGCCAGCTGGGGAGGGAAATGCACTGCCCAGTGCCTGCCTGGCTCTGCCTGCCCCTGCCTGCCCTGCCCGTCCCTGCCCTGCCCTGCCTGTTCCTTCCCTGCCCTGCCAGACCCTGCCTGGTCCTTCCCAGCCCAGCACTCCCAGACCCTGCCTGGCTCTGCCTGCCCTACCTGGACCTTCCCCTGCCCTGCCAGACCTTGCCTGTCCTGCCAGACCTTGCCTGTCTTGCCAGACCTTGCCTGTCTTGCCTGCTCTGCAGGGCTTTGTCTGGTCCTTCCAAACCCTGCCTGCTCCTTTCTTCCCTGCCCTGCCAGACCTTGCCTGTCCTGCCTGGTCCTGCCTGCTCGGCTGGGCTCCATCTGGTCCACCCCAGTCCTGCCCGCGTGGTGGGATGGCAGCTGCCGGGACAAGTGACACTCACCACGTTCTCCGGGCTGGGCTGCTCGGGCGTGATCTGGATCCACTCGATGCCCACGCCCTGGGGACCGTTGTCTTCGGGCTCGAGGACGTAGGGGCAGCCCAGCTTCACCGAGTCCCCTTTGGCCAGGTACAGCACCTCCCGGCCCTTGCTGTTGATCCTGACAGCCAGGAGGAGAGCTGGGGAGAGAACGGCACCCGTCACGCCGGCCAGGGAGCACCCCAGTGCACCCTGACCCCACATCCCACAGCACCCAGCCGGCGGGGAGCAGGGATGGGGCAGGGACCCATCTGCCAGGGGCAGGCACCCTCAGGGGCTGGGCGTCCCGTGGGGCTGAGCACCCATCAGTGCTGGCACCGGCTGGGTCCCACGAAGCTGCATCGGGGACAAAAGGACACGGCGGGCTCTGGCCAACACAGGTGGCTGTCAGGGCAGGACCAGCCCCAGCTGCGGGCGCTCTGCTGACCACGGGGTGCATCCGGCACCCTGGGGTGCCCCGCGGCCGGGCAGGGACCCCTCCATCCTCGGCGGCATCACTGCAGGAGCGGGTCCAAGTGCAGGGATCCATCAGCGCCTACCTGGCATGAGACCCAGGAGCAGGAGCAGGCTGGCGCCGTGCCCTGCCATGACGCTGCAGCCGTGCCGGGCGGTGAGGAGGAGCGGGAGCGGAGGAGGCTCCGAGGCGACAAGGCAGCCGGCCGTGCGGGGCTGCTTTTACATGCTGGGCCGGGGCGCTCCTCCCTGTGGGGCGGATGCCTTTGGGATGACTGAGTGGCTCCAAGCTGTGCGTGAGCGATGCCGCCCTGCTCCACTCCCTACCTGGTAATTAAGCATTGCCATGCTATGGGCTCCCATCCAGCCAGACCCCGGCCGGGGGCCACTGCAGGCAGCGCGGGCAAGGGGCACCATCACGCCCCGGGGCACCCAGAGCAGCGGAGCAGGGATCGGAGCGGGGGCTGTGGACTCCATGGTGCCTGGTGGCTGGTACCCTGGTGTGGCCACTGGCAGGATGAGTGTGGCCAGTGGGAAAAGGCTGCCTGGGACCCTGCGGGAGCAGCCCAAGTGTGGCCGAGCACTGCAGCTGCGGGAAAGCGCCAGCTTGGCCCCATGCAGGTCCCAAAAGGATTTTGGTCTTGGGGCAGGACTCAGGGCAATTGGAAGAGCTTAAAGGTGTGGTTTGACCATGGGCTTAAGCTCCTGCAGATCCCTCCTCCCATCCTGGCCCCTCGGCGAGCGGGCACAGGGATGCCATGGCCATGTGGGGACCGTGGCACCCACCAAGCCCGTGCTGGTGCTGGTGGCACTGCTGAAATACGGTGCGGAGGCCTGGCTGGTGCCATGGCTCACTGCACGGGCACACGGTGGCATGGCAGCAGCAGGGGCAGCACACCCTGGGCCATGCTCAGCGCAGCAGAGGGGACGTATGGTGTGGTTGGAGGAGGCTGGGACGCTGGAGGGGAGGAAGAGAGGGGCTGAAAGCTGCTGGGATCTGAGGGCAAGAGCTGGGGACAGGGATGCTCGGCAGTGGATGGAGGAGTTGGGACAGGGGTGCTCAGCAGCGGATGGAGGAGTTGGGACAGGGATGCTCGGCAGCGGATGGAGGAGTTGGGACAGGGGTGCTTGGCCGCAGATGTTGGGGCCACGCTGGGGCTGCTCAGCCCCACGGGCAGCCCCAGCCGTGGGCACTCTCCGTGCCCGTGTCCCTTGGAGGGGCTGAGCTGGCTGAGCCCCCACGCTGGGCTGCTCTGGTGCTGCGGGCACCCGGCTCACCCGTGCAATGCCCTGCGGCACAGCTCGGCCATGCTGGTGCTTTCCAGACCACGGCTGCCCCAGCCGGCTCGGCAGCACCGCCCAGCTGGTCCCAAACACTCCCCGGGGCCAAGAGCTGCTCCATTTACTGGCCCCAAGCTGAGCTCACCGCTGCCAGTTAACCCTTACCGGCCCTGTGCTGGGAATTGGGGCCGAGCCCGGCACGTGCTTCGCCGCGTCTGTGATTTCGGGGCCCCTGTGCGCAGCCTGGCCCCGGGGCAGCACCGACGTGGCAAGGGGTGCCGCCTGCCGGGGCCATTACCGCATGGCAGGGGCCGTTCCCACGGTGACGGGGGCCGTTCCCACCGTGACGGGGCCGTGGCTCACCACGGCTCGGGGCTCCTTGCCGGCGCGGTGCTGGCTCCCCGGCCAGTGACTCCTGCATTCCTCGGCACAGGGAGCCCCGCTCGCGCAGGAAGGGTGGGGAAGCCACTCCACCCTGGCTGGCCGCCCGCCGGTGGTCACAGCCCCTTCGGCACGGCTGGTGCGGTGGCTTTGAAACCCTCTGGGCTGAGCCTGGCCTAGAACAAGGCTGTGACCGCCTGGCCGATGCGGTGACCGAGAGTGACACGGCCGGCGCGTGGCTGCTGGGGACCGGGGATGGAGCTGTGGGCAGCCGAGCCTGGTGCAGAGCATCGCCGATGCTTTCTGGGCTGGCCATGGGTGCTGAGGCCCCAGGGGCTCTGGAGAGCTCGGTGGTTGCGAGGGGCTTGCTTGAGGTTGGGCGGCAGATGCCCTGCAGCCCCCGCAGCGCCTTTCAGCCCCTGCCCCAAAAGGGATGGCGCAGCCCCGCTGCGCCTGGCTCCGTCACGACATGGGGGACGCACAGCAGCTGGAGAAGAGACAGGGAAGAGATAACAAGAGGCTACGGCATTTCGTCCTCCCTGTTCAGCCAGCCTGGAGGAGGCTCAGGGCTCACAACAGAGTCCTCCGAGCCGTCCCCCTGCCCTGGGCAGTCTCGCCTTTGCCAGCTCTCCTTATTTTTCAGCTGCTCTGACAATTAATCAGAGCCACTCCTACGGGATCCCAGCCCTCTGAAGCTGCCAGTCCCTGTTCAAATGGATCTTAAATGTTTGCATCATGCTCCGGTCTCTTTGCTTTGCCCCTGAAGAAGGCCACTGCTGCAGGGCCTGGAGGTGACACCTCGGCGAGAAGGTGGCACTGCCCGGGCTGATGCAGCTGTGGGTGGCCAGGGCCAGGGGCTGTGTGCGTGGAGAAGAGCCCGCCTGGCTCTTGGGGACCCTACCTGAGCCACCCAGCGCGGGCTGGGAACACCCACCCTGCTCCGAGCTGCTTCAGTGGCGACACCGAGCTGTGCCAAGGGCCTGGAGACACTCGTGGCCCCTCCGAGGACACGGGCCACCTCTGACATCTCTCCCCCACAGCTGCGGGGAGACAGGCAAGGGGTGATCTCTGTCCCGGGAGTGGGGCAGGTCAGACAATGAGCCTTTGGGCTACTCCAGCCCCAAGGGCAGTTCCCGGCCTGCAAACTCAAAGCGAGAGAAGGATGAAAGACACCGTCTGCTTCATAAACATCTCTGTTCATAGAAAACTCAGCCTGAGAAAACGGAAACCCCTAAGTCGCTGCGGAACCGGAGCTCCGCTCCTCACGGGGCTGAGCCTGGCCAGGGGCTGCGCTTGCTCGGCTCAGGGCCCTCCGCTCCACCTGGGCGCAATACTTCTCGGGGATGCCGGAGGCTCTGCAGAGGAAAGAAATCATCAGGCATCCTGTGCTACACCGGAGCCGAGCTTTAGGACGGTGGCCCCGGAGCGGCTCCTGTTTGATGAGGATGCAAAGGAACCTGTGAGGTGGCCCGGAGTCAGGAGATGGTGGGAAGCCAGGAAGGACTTAGGGACATGCAGGGAACCAGGGAAGTAAGCGGCCGCTGGCAGCACATCACCTGAGCTCCCGCATCTTCTGCTGCTTGAGCTGGGCGATGCGCTGGCTGCGCTGGCGGGCCTCCTCCTCCAGCCGCTGGCACTCCTCGAAGGCGGCCGCCCGCTCCTGCGCCAGCTGCTGCTGACGCTCCCGCATCTGGCGCCGGACATCGTTAGCATGGGCAAGCTGCAGACCTGCCCTCCGCGCTTCCTCCGCCTTCTCCTTCTCCATCTGCTCCTGCTGGGCCCTGCGGGAGAGCTCGGGGCAGATGAAAGCCCCGCTCCAGCCCCTGTACGTGCCGATAACCTGCCCGCGGGGCCTCGGCCAGCACCACAGCCACCGACTGTGCTGGCTCGTCGCTGGGAGTCCCCACGGCAGCCCCCCTGCCACCGTGTCACCCATCCCTCGGCCCCACTTTGCAAGGCAGGGCCCGTCCATCTCGCCAGTGAGCTCCTAGCATTGTCCCTCTCACCTGAGGATCCTCTCGAACTCGTTGCGGTCCTGCTGCACCTGCACGGCCATGCTGTGCTCCCGCTGGGCGATCTGCTCCAGCCGGCTCCGCTTCAGCATCTTCTCCATCTCGGCCTTCCTCTGCGCTGCCTCCTTCTCCTTGCGCCGCCACTCTCGCTCGGCAGCCTCTTGGCTGCGCTTGGCCCTCAGCGCGTCCTGCCAAAGGGGGACAGCGGTGATGCTGGAGGGGTCGTGGAGGGCTTCCCTCAGGGGGAGGTATGGAAGTGCTTGACCGTGGTTTTGCCTCTCTCCCAGCGCCACGGCCAGCACTGCTCCAGGACATCGCCTGGCTCCAGGTGCCGGACCAGACCTGCAATGCCCCAGTAGACCGAACACATCCAGGAGAGCTTCCAGTTTGCCGGGGTGGTGATGAGGAAGGTGGCGAGTGAGCCAGCACGGCAGCGCATCGCGTGGCACCAAGCCGCTCACCTGCTCTGCCTGCTGGTCCTGGGCCCTCTCTTGCATGGCCCTCAAGCGTGCCGTCTCCTTCTCCTTCTCCCGACGGATTCTCTCCTGCTCAGCTTCGAGCTCGGCCTCACGCTCCTGTGTGGGACAGAGCCCCGTGGCAGCCCTCTGCAGCACCTCCGCTGCCTGCTGAACCCACGCCAGTGCCGCACACGCTCAGTCCTGTTACCATTTTCTGCCTCTGGTACTCGAGCACCCGTTCGTCTGCCATCCTCTCCTGCTCCCGCTGCTCCTCCTTGCACCGCTGGTTCTCGTCGTTGATGCGTTTAATCTCAGCTTGGATTTTCTTCTGTTGCTCCTGTCTCCGCTCCAAGTCCTGAAAACGTCGCAGAGGGTCCGAGGGTGACAGGGCAAGCGCCGCAGCAGAGAGCGCTCCCTCCGCTCCTCCCCGTGTGCCTTCCTGAGGGCCCACCAGCACACCCGGGGCGAGGGGGGGCTCAGTGGCTCAGGTCACTTTCTGAGGATGCTTCAACCTCCCCAAGAGATCAGGGCTTTAATTCTGCCGGCTGTTGTCTCCACACACCAAGTCTGACTTACCCAGCACTGGGTCACCCTTCCAACAAGGTGACAATCTAACTCCAGCCCCCCCTGCTCCCCAGTGGGTCGCTGGTCGCACCTTCAGGTCCTCCATCTTCAGCTGCTCCAAGTACTCCAGCAGCTCCTGCGCCTCCTGGTCCCGTTGCTGGGCTCTCACAGCCTGCTCCTCCGCGTTCTGCTCTATCTGCTTCACAAGCTCCTGCCTCCCTCTGGAAAGGAGAGAGCTGAAGGTTTCCCTCCGGCTCTGTCCCACTCCCAGAAGCAGAAATGCCGGCACGGACATCGGGCGGTGCGTCTGCTGCCTCATGCTGCCCGCTCCGGTCACTGTGACTGGCAGGCGTGCTGCGGTGTGAAGCCGGCAGCCGTAGGTTATCCCAGCTCCCGCACAAGGCCTGGGAAGAGGACGGATGCCTCCGTGGGGAAGAAGGACCCTTTTGGAAACCTGATCAGCTCTTGCTTCCTCCTGCGTTCCAGTTCCTCCTGCATCTCGTTGGCCTTTTTCCTCTCCACCTCCATCATCTTGGCCAGGCGCTTCTCTTCTTCCTCCAGCTCTTTTGCGATGAGCTGCTTCTCGAGGATCTGCGTGTCGCGGATCATGTGGCACTTGGCGCCGAGTATCAGCTGCGGGGACAAAAGGTCTCCCTGGTCTCCGAGCCAGACTTGGCAGCGGCAGCAGGGACAGACACACAGACGAGGAGGGGGAAAAGGGCAGGAGAGGAAGACCCTGGGTAGCAATAAGTAGAGCAGGGTTTGGGTCTAGAGTGGCTATGTGCAGCTCACGGGGGCTCTCAGCAGCCTGTCCGAGCAGGCAGCTCAGGCAGGTCTGAACTTCTGCAGAAGGTCCCGCGGTGCCCCCGGCTCTACCTCGCTGAACTCCTTGATCTCGTCTTCCTGCTCCATGCGCATCCTGCTCGCCCGCTGCAGCAGGTACTGGGCCCGCTCCCGCGCCTCCTCCTCCAGCTCGCTCAGCTTCCCCGTCTGCTGCTGCAGGACAGCCCTTTGCTTTGCCGCGCTCTTGCGCTCGCTCACTGCCTCCTGGGGGGGACAGGCAGGGCTGCCGAAAGCCGGACACCCTCCCGGGGCAGCCCCGTGAGGCTGAGCCTGCCCAAGGGTGCTGCGGGGCAGCCTGGCTCCACCGCACCGCATCCCCGGCACGGAGCCGAGGGGCACGGTAGGCTCCTCCAGCCATGGCACAGGGGCTGGGTAGCCCCTTCCCGCACCCCTGTTGAGACCCCCCACTCCCTTTGCAGGGTGGCAGAAATGCCACACAGAGGCTTCATCACAGCCTGCGGGGTCACCGTGGGCTGGGGGAGCAACCAGCGTGGGATGCCTTCCCCACCCATGGACCGGCCAAACCCAGGGGTCCTGCACGGCCCTTCCTGGGCCATGCCGCCTCCCCTGCACGCTGCCCTGGCAGCGATGGGCACACCAAAACGTGGGTGAAAGAGGGATGAAGGTGGCGGCCCCTGAGCAGAGCTCTGGGGACAGCCCCAGCTGGCGTGTCTCTGATCCACGAGGTTGGCCCTACCCGGGCGCATCCACCTCCACCCGCAGCCCGAGACCTGTCAGCAAGCGGGGAAAGAAGGGGCAGGAGGGGAAAAGCCTACGAGAACGGCTTCCTTCTCCGCTTTGAGGGCTGCCAGCTTGGCCTCACGCTCCTCCTTGGTCAGGACTCGAGCTGCTTCTTGAATGCGCTGGAAATCCTCCCGGCCAATAATGAGGGATGCCGCTGGGTTCTCCGCAGGGACGCTGGGCACAGAGAGCGAGCGGTCAGTGGCATGGAGTCTCCCACAGCTCCTGCTGTTCCCTGCCCTGCTGACCTCCCTGCCTGGGACCTGCCTGGGCTGCCCACACCGGGGCAGCAGGAGCGGCTCCGTGACCCGGAGTCACCGGAGAGCAATGCAGGAAGCACCGGAGCTGTGGGGACCTGACTCTCCCGGTTGGGGGGGGAGGAAGAAATGGAAAGTGCAGTGAAAGCGGCACCACGCTGTGATGCACGGGGGACAGGATGCTCGGCAGGGTGGCCAGGGGCATCCCGGGAAAACCCCAAAATATTCAACATGGGCCTAGTCAGCCCCAGTAAAAAACGCTGAAAGTATTTCAGTCCAGCTTGACTTTCCCAACCCTCATTTGGGAAAATTTTGACCACTGCCCTGACCCCTTTTCCAGTGGGACACGCTGCTCATCCCTGCCCCTAGACTGACTGTCGCCGCTCCTGCGTGCCGGATCGAAACCTCTGTTCCGTGCGGGCAGATTTTGGGGAGCAGAAGCTGCCTTTTCACTCTGTTTAATGACACTCAGCCTGCTCGGGCTCCAGATCTGCACAGCACAGCTCGGCTTCGGCTCTGCTGCCCCGGGAATCCACCTGGCACAAGACGAGGAAACGCCACGCTGCCCAAACACGGAGCACCCTCTCCCCTCCCAGCGCTGGCAGGTGTCCCTCCAGCCGTCACCCCGGCACTGCAGGACACTGCGGAGCCGTGAACCCTGCCCGTGACTCACGCTGTGGTTTAGAGGAAATCACCGAAGCTCTTGGTGCCCCCATTTCCCCACTTGTAAAAATGTGGATAATAATACGGGGCTGTTTTCCAGAGGAGTTGTAAGGAGTTAATTACTCTTTGTATTACTCAGATACCATGGTGACGCGTGTGGTGTAGGAGCGTATATTAACCAAATGCATAGAGCACTTTGAAGATGTTCAGGACTAAGAATTTACTCATTATTATTGTGTGTCACCTTTCATCCACCCTTGTGAATATGAAGAGATACCTGCATAATGATCGTTCGAGAGCTGCATCACAGCATCGGATTCCAGGACGCTCTAAAGAATGGCTAATGGTCACAACGGCACTAATAAATGTAATGACACAGTGGTCACTGCTTTAGTCGCCTCAGTGTTTGGGTGACCAGCCTGGGATGTCTAGGGCCTGATTTTCAGGAATTAAACCAGCACAAAGAGTTTCCATTAGCTTCAGCCGGAGCCGCGGCCGTGCGACACATCTGGAAATTGGCCCTCAGCTTTGTTAGCAGGGCTAAATAAGCACGTGAGCGTGTAAAACCAGGTACCAGCCTCGAAAGGCTGAACCAGTGCCTCTGTGCCATTCCGCTCTCCACAAAACCCAAACCCGAACCAGCCGCAGGGTGGCTGTCACGTTTTACGGGGTGTAAGAGCATTACACGGAGGTTCAAAACAGGAAGCAAAGATGAACCTCGCACCGGGCAACAACTACAAGGAAAATTTAGTGAGGTCAAAATGAGGCTAAATTGGAGCTGGCTGGGATAATGGCCCTATTCTCGTCTATGTGCTGCAGGCTTTTAACGAGGTGTAGTAATTAGGGCCAGGGTTCTGACAGTTCAGCCTTGCTTATAAAATATCCCTGTAGAGAAACGCGCGGCTCCCGGTGCGCAGGGGCTGCAGGCGACGCTCCGCTGCCTTTCTCACACGGGGCTTTTCGGTGTCGGCGCGCTTGGTACGTGATGGGGGCGGGTGCCACCCTGGGGGGCTGCTCAGCCCAGAAGGAGCTTTTCTGGCTGCTGAGAAGGTTTTATGTTGCTTTTTACTGGTTCTTGTGATGATTCAGTGCCTCTGTGAAAGCCCAGCGCTCAGCGCTCGCCGGCCCCACTGTTGCCCAAGCCAGGCGTACTGGAGCGCCGCTGCCCATCCCTCCTCCCCCGAGGCGTCCCGGCAAACGGCAGGACAAGCTCCGTGCACCGAGATGGTGCTGTGACAGACACGCAGGGCCCCGAAAGCTCCTCAGAGCTGCCATGCGGGCACAGACTTACACGAGGTCACGGATGAAGTCCTTGGTGACGAGGCGGATGGTCTCAGGCTTGTGCCCGCCAGCGGGCGACGCTCTCGGGGCAGCGTGCGCATCCTGAAGGATCACGATGGGGCTGCCAGAGCGTGACTGCTGCAGGCTCTGCAAGAAAGGACGGTGTTTCCTACGGCTTTCCTGCCGCCGCCCCGCGCTCGGCTCTCTGCCCCCGGCTCCTGGGCACAGACGTGCTCCGGGCACGAGAGGCCCCAGGTTCCTGTGAGCTCAGGACACTTTCTGACGAACACCGCCTCGCACCAGCGAGACCAGTGAAGGCTGGGCGCAGGAAGGGTTTTTTTTGCCTTAGCACCCCCAGCTCCGAAAGCCTGACGAGGACATGGGGAGAACCAAAACCACCCCTACAGCACTGGCTTTACTGTAAAAATCTGGGCATCAGTTTCTCACCCAGATCAGGGCAAGACCTCACAAATGCTCAGGCGTCATCTCGGCTACCTTGGGCTGATGGCAGCTGCCCTGCCCCGCTCACCCGTGGCCACTGGCACCTCCGGCCCGCTGAGCCCCACAAACTCAGGAAAAAAAACAACCCAGACTGACCCAAACTCGCTGGGGGCTGGCGGGGGGGGTCCTGGGGAGGAGGAAGCGGGGACAGCTCCGAGGTCTGGCCTCGCAGGGCAACCAACCAGCAGACGGCACTGGGCAGAAACCAGTCCTCCCAGTACAGCCTGGACGGGTGCTGGTGCCTTTGCTCGAGCCGAGACTGCCACCTAGTGAAGCGTCCCCCGCTGCGGGGGGGTGGGAGCAGCGAGGGATGTCCCGAACACGAGTGGGGCCGCCCCACGGGAACCTCTGATCAGGCTACAGGGTCTCGGATGGGCAGGAACAGGCATCCCATCCACCCTGGGGTGAAGCCCCGCCGGGGCCGCTGGCAATCCCAGGGGACGGAGCATTTCGGAGCAGGCCCTGGTCTGCAGAGCAAACCTCCAGCAGCCGAGCGGGACGGTCCCGGCCAGGAGACCCGAACCCGGCAGGGCAGGTTCGGCTTCCTGAGCCCAGGGTCGCTTCCCCAAGCCCAACCACGGCGTATGCGTCCCAGCGAAGTCCTCACCCGGGTCAGGGAACCGCAAGAGCTGATCTAAAGTACACACAGATGTGTGGTTTCCCTTGTACTTCTATTTACTAGTTCAGCTTCAAAACCCTAAGCGACTGCTGGAACAAATCCTACAGCTGGCCGGGCGCTGAGCAGCTCCCTGGGAACTTGCTCCCGGCAACATTTCCATTTTACGGGTCTGATGACCCCGAACCACGGGCTCTCCTGCAGCCCAGCACGGCAGATACCGGAGCACCTTCCCCCAAGTGCGAGCTGTTGAATTAAAGGGTTTGGCACTGAAACACCCATGCAAACAAAGATAACAGCGCTATTCACTGCAGCCAGCTCGCACGTTGTCCCCAAAGCCAGGAGAACTCCTTGGACTAGACCTGGACTGATCTCAGGGAACTCAATTAACACCCAGATGAGTGTTATGATATTTTTATCTAACTGCCTTGAAGGCCTCCGAGATAACAGATCATAAACCTGCCCGGGGCTCCTTGGCTCACAGGGCATCCGAGGCACACGGACCTGGCAGCCCCGGAGCAGGTCGCTTGCCGGGAGCGCTCCCAACCTCCTGCCCCACGAGGCAAACCGTCCACGTAGCCTCCAGTTGGGAGCGGAGGTAATCTTCATTACACGCTTCCTTCTTCTCCTCTGAAAAGCCAAAGGTTTTGGCAAGTCGCTTCGGACAGATTTGTTTCAAGCGATAAGACCCAGGAGAGGAAATTACAGCCACAAACACATCCCCTCGCGGAGGGACAAGTGCCTTGAACACAGCATGGTCCCCTCGTGGCAGCCGCCCACCCACCGTGGCCCCGGCAGAGACACCCCCAACCGAAGGGGTGTCAGCCAAAGAGACGGCGAGCGTGAGAGGGGCCAAACTGCAGCCGCGTCTGGCCTGGCCCTTGTACCTCGGTCTGTGTCAAAGTCGACACGAAGGGTGGGGAGAGCCATAAACCTGACCTGCCATGGGGAGAGCACCTGGGAGAGCTGATAAAGGAGGTGGGGGAAGCAGCAGCGGGGGAAGGATGCCCAAAACATCACCCTCGTCTGGAAAATGCCATCGTCCACCTCGGTGACAGCGGCTGCAGCTCTGCCCTGCGCTCTGCTGTGGGAGCCAGGGGCAGCCGAGGGATGAGCGCGGAGGAAGCGAGCCTTTTCCTTACAAGACCGGAGAGGAAAGAGCTTGTTGCTTTCTGTTTATCTCCCCTCTCAATGGCCAAGGCATCCGGCCAGGAGGTCAGAGACCTGCTGCAATTCTGCCTCGTCTCCAAGGGGACTGATTTCGTAGCTCCCTGATGAAAGGCGAAATATGTTGGCAACGAGCTGCTCTGGAAGCTTCTAGCCCCTGCTCCAAGGACTCTCTATGTATCCCACATGAAATAAGCCCTGTACAACGTACAGACCCCATAACGCCGGTTCCTCTCCTTACAGAGGTGTCACCTCCTGAGCCTCCTTTGTCTAATTAACTAATTACCTTGGGAAAAGTGGAAGCTTGCGGCATCAAGGAGGACGGAGGCACACGCAGCCCGCGGCCTGGCGGCCTCGGCAGGCTCCCAGGAGGCGGGGGTGGATTTTGTGCTCTCCCAGAAGGAATTGAACGTTGGGCTCCCACAGCAGGGCAAGGAATTAAGAGCGCAAAGGTGGCAGGGCCCAGGGAGGGCTGGCGAAGGGTGCGACAGCGTCCCTCACCGGGGAGGTTTGGAAAACAGTGACCGTGGAGGCCATGCGGTGGAGAAGAGCCTCCGGTGAGCGAGCTGGTGCGAGTGGGGCAGGATGAGGCCCGGCAGAAGAGGTGCAAGGGGCCGAGGCGGCCGAGGAGCTCCCTGCTCGGAGAGTCCCCGAGCCTGAGCTGAGGAGCACTGGGCAGGACCCCAGCACTGTGGGGCCCCAGTGGGATGGGTCTGGCTCTGGCCGGTGAGGTCCCGGCCACCCCAACCCCCCCCCGCGGCCCCTGCCCGCTGCAGGGGGTCAAGCACCCGGCGGTGCCCCCCCCTGTATCCCGTCCCCCTTACCCGGCTCTCCCCGAACAGCATCTCATCCACCGCGGTGCTCCGGGCCCTCCTCCCGCACCGGCTGCGGGGCTGGCCGGGGGCACGGCTGGGGGGGGCCGGGACGCTGGCGGGCTGCGGGGGGAGAGGGGCCGTGAGCGGGCTGCGGCGGGGGGGACCCGGGGAGGAGGGACCGG
>VYZW01014995.1:3603-15438 GCA_013401315.1 Balaeniceps rex
TCTCACTCATGAAGCTAACATTACAGTCAGACTTAAGCAGGTGAAGAGGATAAAAACCTGTATCATTTATTTTATATATAATGATACTTTGACTTCTCTCTGCTAGGGACAGGATGAGAATTTTTACTGGCTTCTACAGAGCCTGGAATTTCACACAAATATTTTAGGAAAGCTCTCTGCTCAACAATTTGTTGTAGAGATTTAGGAATATGCAAAGTGATATGCAAAGGGATGATGACTTAGCAAAAAACCCAAATTCTCATACATGCTTAACTAGTCTTGTTCAGAATGTGGTTTACTTTTTATAATCCTTCAAGAAGAATTTTGTGTCTTTCTGGGATCCCCCCCCCCCATAATTACAGGAGAGAGAGACTGAAGTGAAGAGATCTTGTGTTTGGAGCCTTTAGACTAAAGTCTAGGTTACCTTTCAGATTTTGGTACTGATTTTCCCTTGTGTTCTTCTGCATGTTGATTAAACTTTTCAGTCCTTATGCTTACAAATGGGATTTTAAAAGTCTATGCTTTATTTGGATATTACAAAAAAACATCATTGATGAGTGGCTACTGTGCTAGCTTATAAAAAACATCACACAATAATACAAACATATCAGCAAAAAGAAACATACTGAATGCTTGTCACATGGGACACTCGCAGCCATCTGGGAACTGACCACAAAACTTCACTCTTTCAAAGTAATTTCATGAACTGTCTGGTCAGCTCAGTCTCCTGTAATTGGGAAGAAATAAACAAAAACTCTTCACAAAAATTTCCAAACAGAATAAGCCATGCAGAAAGCTAAAACCCATCTCTGACCTCCTACACTGCCCATCTGTGAACCAAGCTTGGCTCATGCACTTTAAAATCTAAAGATATGGAGAAGAAAGGAAGAAGGACTGTAGATAACCTGCTTAATTCTCTCACTTACAAAGTGAAAATGTCCTCTATACCTTGCTTAAACCTTTTATCTTTAACAGACATTCAACAGGGAATACACTCAATTAAGTTTGACTTCAGCTATTATTAATGGTATCTTGGATAAAATGATTTACCAAGCAACCAAAGAATAACTGAATTTTGGCTCTCCAAAGTAATGCAGCAGAAAGCCATCACTGAGGTACACTACTGAAACAGGACTGGACAGAACGTCTAATATTCTATTGAGCTGGTAGGTCTTGAGCAGCGATTCAGTACTGTATGATGAATCCAACTGGACGTGAGATAACACAAGCCACAGTCATCCAGTACATACATCCAGTATGAATACGAAGCTTTTTCCGTTGCACAAAGGGGGGCCTTCAGAAGCCAGCTGCCAAAGTAGAAAACTGCAAAAGGTTTCTCAACACCAATACTTAATATTTAGCAATCAACAGTCTCACAAGAAATTCATTTCTGTTCACTCACTGGATCTGGAAGAAAGAATAAGTCAAGAAATTCTATCTGTCCTTTGGGTCCTGATGAAAAGTGTTCTTTCTTAACAAAAACCTCAAAACTCTATCTGCTTCAAACAGAAATCTCGGATTGTCTGAAACATCAAGGCAGCAGTCAAAATGAGATCCCTGGGAGAGACAATACACGAGGTCAGAATGCTGCAGCTTCAGAATTTTCACAGTAGAAATAAACAAAACATCAAGCTATGTACTACACCAAAAACGGCAGAATTAAGGGCTACATTATGTCCTTGGCCTTCAGAATCATTCACAATTCATCTTAACTGAAGTTGCTTGCATATAGATGGAGGAGAAGATACAGATAAGTGCCTTGAGGGTCTGAACGAAAACAAAAAAAGTCAGGAATTAGTCTCTTACTAGATCACTAACTGCATCTGCTTCTAAATTGTGCAGGGACATCTCTGCCCCCTAAAATCATGCTGCATTTTTTTTCCACTGGTTTCCTAAAGATCTCAGAAGAGTCTTGACTTCTGCCATTTCTGATTTTCTTTTAAACGACAAAGAACTGAAACAGTAAAACGTGGCTTTTGTGAATTTGTTACTGATTTCGTTTTAGCTACAGCATTTCTCTCTTGGCTGTTGCTGTCCTTACTTGTTACCCATACAGCTCACTAACTAGACAAAAAATGCAGATACTCAGACCTTTGATCTTCCCTCTGTTACAAGCATCAGCAACACACCCTTCACTGTTTAGATCATTATAGAAAGATCACTGGGATGAACAGAAGATTAAAATAAAGTACTGCAATGTAAACATGTTCCTTACTGTTACAAACTCCACTCTGCTTGTAAGCTGGGAGTGCCCCAGGAGAGATGCAGCCCCAGGAGAGATGCAGCAAAAAAGGACACTCCCCACTCTCCAGAGAGTAACTCTTTCTGTCAAGTGCCCTCTTGACTAAAGAGCATGGCTGTCATGATAAATCACCTCACAGAGAAAGACAGTTTATAGTCTGAGACACTGACCTCAGACCACAGACTGCTAGATCAGACATAGGCTTGAGGTCCTGTTGTGTTTGTGCATCGTGGAGAAGAATATGAGCATTCATTTGGAGAGTGGCACAGCTGGTGTGTGCTGGATACGGGCCTTCGCCATTTCCATGCTAAGAAATATTACTCAGGGTGGGATATGGGACAGGAAGTCAGACTGCACATACCTTTTAACATGTGTTACCTGAATATACTCACAAATAGATACAACCAAGTGAATTTTATCTGGTGCTGACACAGAGTTCCAGCTTGTCCATGGGGTAGTCCCTAGTAGGACACAACGTTTCTCATCTTATCATCAGGATACAATGAGAGGTGCTGGTATCTGACTCTGAGTACATCACTTCTTAAAATTGATCCTCACAGTGAAAAACCCAAGCTCTAGGAAAGATTTTTGTATAAACTATGGATACATACTGAACATAGTTAAGTGTAACATGGGACCTTCTAAGGCTGAGTGACAAAAATTGTAACTGATCACTCTGTCTAAAGTGCCAAGAATGCTAATCTTTGATACCTGGAAATTTTAGTTCAAACACAGTTACTGCAATCGATAAAATCATGGAAGAGTAGAGGTTGGAAGGGACCTCTAGCAATTGCTTAGTCCAGCCCCCCCTGCTCAGACCAGCATCAGCTAAACCAAGTTGCTCAGGACCGCGTCCACTTGCATTTTGAATATCTCCAAGGATGGAGATTCCACAGCCTCTCTGGACAACCTGTTCCAGTGCTCAATAACAATTTAATCATAGCCTACAAAGTTCAGAGCAACTACCCTCCTCACTTCATTTTCTGTCCCTACATTTGATTTCATGTTCTGCCAGATCAATATAAACCTCATTTGGGTCCTGCGCATTCAGCTTCTGCTCCTAGAAGTCCAGGAACTGTTTTCCTGTGATTTCCCTCTGTTTGTAAGAGAACACGCCTTTGGCAAACATTGGTCAGACCAACATAGAGGCAACATACTGTACCCTTCAATTCACATCCAGACCTTAAAACACAAATTTCTGAAGAATATGCTCTGAAATAAAGTACTGGGAGACCATGCTGAATGTATTTCAGTCAAAAATACATACATACGTATACATACAGGTAAAACGCAAATAAGAAAAATGGTTAATACATACATTAAACTTAATTTGCACAAGTAGTCCCTAGAAGCTCAGTGATTAGATTTGTGAAGTTATACATCAAAAAAGTATTTCCAAGACTGAAGCCGTAACTTTGGAATTACAAAGTCAGACATCACTCCAAGCTATTTCATCCTTTCTTGTGGGGAAAGTTTTTCTTTCTTTCTTACTACTCACAAAAGCTAAAAGTGTAAAGAGTTGCCAAGGGTAATTTTTTTATTATCCAGTTTATTCTGTCCCTCTAAGCTAGCCCTCATTCGCACCTAGCTTGTTCCTTTCCGAGTTAGCTAAACTGCTTAATAAGTTTTGAAAACTGCATACAAACTCACTACAGACAATTACATCTGACAAATCACCAAAACATTTTTGCATCTCTGGACTCCTAAACAGCTCCACTGTATCACCCTGTGAATATCTGTCCAAATTCTTTTCATGAGTTTTTAGGGCTGTGGGAATTCTAGGACCGGCAATTCATTTCACATAGCTTCAACAGCCATCAGATGGCTGTGATTATCCTCTATTCTGTGCTGAACTTGGTTAAAATTTGAAATGATGAATAAGAGCTATAAATCCCTGCACTTTCCTTGACCATTATATTCATTTAAAAAAAAAATACCAGTTGAGCAATGATGTATGTTGCCAATGTACCCAATCTATCAGACATTTGACTCTGCTCTCAACTGTAAAGATAGACTGATATCAATTTTCTTCCTGTCAGCAGCTCAAGCACATGACTCTCATGCATTCAGTTCCAGTCACAGAAGTCAGCATCAGGTTTGTTAATTCTGATAAAATCTGCTTGTGATTTCTGATATGATTAATCTATGCAAAATATCCCTGAAGGATTTCAGAGAATCACAATTTGACTGAGATCAAAGCTCTGGCAGACATTCAAGTTAAGTCTGATTTGAAATGACAAACTGTAGACCATAAGATGACTGTGACTACAGCCCTTTGGGATGCTGAATGGGTTTGAGATACTGTCCTGGTTTCAGCTGAGTTAGAGTTACTTTTCTTCCTAGTAGCTGGCATAGTGCTGTGTTTTGGATTTAGTAGGAGAAGAATGCTGATAACACACTGATGTTTTAGTTGTTGCTAAGTAATGCTTAGACTAGTCAAGGACTTTCTTTTTCAGCTTCCCGTGCTCTGCCAGGTGCACAAGAAGTTGGGAGGGGGCACAGCCCAAGATAGTTGATCCAAATTGACCAAAGGGCTATTCCATACCATATGACGTCATGCTCAGTATATAAACTGCGGGGAGTTAGCCGGGAGGCAGCGATCGCTGCTCGGGGACTGGCTGGGTGTCGGTCGGCGGGTGGTGAGCGGTTGCATCACTTGTTTTCTTTTCCCTGGGTTTTGTTTGTCTCTCTCGTTCTCCTTTTCATTACAATTATTATTATTATTATCATTATTATTACTATTACTATTATTATTATTATTTTATTTCAATTATTAAACTGTTCTTATCTCAACCCGTGGGTTTTCTTACTCTTGCCCTTCCGATTCTCTCCCCCATCCCACCGGGGAGGGGGAGGGTGAGCGAGCGGCTGCGTGGTGCTTAGTTGCCGACTGGGGCTAAACCACGACAGATACAAATCCTGTTCATGTTTTGATCACCCAGCTGCATAAGAGTAAATAAACTGCATTGGAGAAAAACCATATAAAACTTTTGTTTTACAAAATAACAGATGATAGTACTTTTATGCCAAAGATCATCACAGGAAGCAACCTTCTAATACCAGCTCTATAAGCACTGATCATGGGCATAAATATCACTTGCAAATTGTACTATAGCCTTTTGCATAAAGCACTGGAGTACTACAAAATAAAGCAGCAAGAAAAACCATATGCAATTAATATGTTTGCCTTCTCTTGAGGATTAACAGATCCCAAGCTATTGGAACCATTACAACTGTCTCTAATTTAACTGACCAATACTAGTTTACACCTACTAAGGATCCGCCCTTATGTAAGCTGTTACAGTGCACAAATAAAATCCCTAAAAGCATAGATATGTTCTTCTAGTCAATCCAGATCATCTTAGGCTGCACAATTAAACAGGTCAGCCTCAGCAGTTTGATAAAAGACTTCAAAAATATAGTGTCATTATGGCTTTGATGTTTTGGAGACCTAAACTGCATTTGTAAGTGAATGCACTGAAAGCATTAGCTGAAGGGAAGAGTGCCTACCATAACAAGTAGGAAAAACAGTAAGAGAGTCCATAATAATACCTGCTTGCCTTCAAATGGAAATGCTTCCATATTTAGATAGGAAATTGGACTCATAAACCTTACCTAAGTATGACCTTATTCTTCTGCTTGTCTATCATCATGGATAACTATTGTATAGAAAAGAATTCTAGATCTGCAGCTCTTTATAGTCATAAGTGCTTCTTATTATTGTAGCCATTGCTCATAAACTAGTGTATAGATTTTGTGCTACTATATATAACTACAAAAAAGCTAATTCAGTGCTCTTTGGGAGGCAAAAATCTATATTAGAAGAAAAATAATCTTTTACATGCTGACGTCTAATGTAGTAATTCTATCATAATCAGACAAAACATGCAGACAGGTCATAGATCTAGTTTAAGTTAGTCTGTATTTCCTAAAAGAGAAGATTTAAATATTTCTGTAAGGGGTCCTTGGTTCCTGCAATTTACCATTTCAGCAGACTATGCAAATAATTTACTGTCTCTCATTTCACTGTGATTGGCAATTAGAGTGATATAGGACATTTTCACTGAGAAAATTATGTTATGGAAAGATGTATTACTCACACAGTCATGAGCAGTCACAAATCAGCCTTTGGTATTCCCTTTGTAAGTTAAAAAGAAAATCACCAATCATCTTCCTCTTCCTAAAAGTACATCTGAGGCTTAATTTTTGGCTCCAAAATGAGACTGAAGCAGGAAACATATACTCCTTTAGTCAATGCTCACAGATGCACCCCAGCAGCATCCACCCGCTTCCAGAGCAAGAGTATGGTATTAAGACATTGGGACACCATTTGGAGCTGGATAGTGTATCTCTTCCCCACTCCACCTTGTACCAGATTTTCTTATCTGCACACAGGAGCAAGGACTTGGCTTCAATTTAGTGAGTTTAACAAAAGCAGATATGAAAGCTTGGAACAGTCATCAGAACTGTGAAGACTTACTCTCTTTATTTCACCTATCTGATTTACTTCTGTGGCTTGCCAAGGTAAAATGGTTGCTTGAAACTGCCGTGAAATCCTTTTGCCCTTTCATACTTGCATATGGCAGGGCAAAGGCAGATTAGGTTCAATGACTAATAGATTCATGCTGGTAATTCATCCTGAATCCTTCCATTTGGGAGTACTTCCTTTCCTGGAATCCAGCTCATCACACAGTAAAAAACAAACAGCTTTTGTGCTTAGCCATAAAAACAGATCCCAGTTCTCCAATGCAATGTGCCCTGTAGGGATGTTTCCACCCATAACAATATGAGAAACTGCAGAATTCTAAATTAGAAATGATTAGCCACTATGAAAAATTTAGAATCATACTCCAGTGACACAAGCTTGCTTTGTAAGACTCACATGCTTGTCTATATAATTACAGATAACACCTTCTACTAGGAAAAGGCAATGTTCAATGCAAGTATGATATTTCTTTCGCAATTTCATTATGTATTATGTACATATTTCTCCTAAGCTGTTGTCCCCTTATTATTAGCATTTTTTAAAAACATAAAGCAAAATAACTGAGTTTTCAGCCTGTACATAACTCACAAAGAAATTTGGATCAATAGAGAAATATTTAAAGCACTTGAATATTCATATTATGAATTGCACGCATTGGAAATGTGGTTAGCCAACTGCAAGGCTCCAGAGTTATCAATTTCAATATAAAACAGTTTATGCCCTTTTCCAAGCAATTTTAGACAAATAATAACACAGCCAGTAATCAGTCTTAAGTAGCATAAAGCTTATCTTAAAGGCAATTACACCCATCAGCATGGCGTCTCCAAAAATCATCCATGATCTCCCTGAAACTTGGTTGTAGTTATAATGATTCTTCCCACTGCAAATTAAGACACCGATTTTTCTCTGTCCGTTGTGGGCTTGTTTACATCAGGAATGTTTGCTGAATTTATAATGGTGCTGACTTACTCCCACCATATTGATGGCATCAATTTTTGCAAAATCAATAGCAAGTTATTTAAAATGAGTAGTTCTCATCCACTACTAGCTAGTTCTTTACATTATTTTAATGGTGACTTAGAGCTTCCTTAATTGAAAGCTTTATCTTCCAGCCCAACAGATAGCCATAAATCACAGGAATCACTATACCAGACTAGTTCAGCACCACTTACAATAGGTCTGTGGGTAGCTGCCACATGTTCCATCACTGCTCAACCTCCAGAGGCCTGACCCTTCACAGAACCCATTACTCTGCTGAGTGACCAAGTTTTACTGATCAGTTTAGACATGGACGTGCTTCAATTCTCAACTGGAGAGACTTGCATTTCACCAAACTCCAGTGTGGTAGGTCATAATGACAAAAATGGAACAGATTTGCACTGTGAAGAAAATATCAGGTACAGACAGATCTATGAGACACTAAATCATCACAGTTTCAACAAAAATTCTTTTATAAAACAAATAACCATTCTGGAGTTGTTTTTTCATCTGAAGTGTTTCATTAAGTACACAGAAGTAAAAGCGCCTGTCTTGGGACTCAAAATGGCCCAAATTTGGAGAAAGATCTGCCTAGGGCTTCTCCTGTACTGAGCTATCCAAAGAACATAGAGAACTTTTACACTCAAAAACCAGAGAGTCATATTCCATTAGAACATAAGCAAGAAGAAAGAGCAGAAATTAAAAGGTTTATAAGGAACTCTTCCTTAGTTAACTCTGTCTCTGCAGATGCATCCTTGCCTCCTGACTTCTAGATGAATCAATGACTTGCGAACTGCAAATTGTGGGAACTCCAACCCATCCCCTTTAACTCCCTTGAAGTTTTTCTTTCTGTCTTTTCTGTGACCTGGATGCCACTGTCTGCTCCTCTCAGTCTTTCTGCTTGATCTACAAGCACACAAATCCTTGTTGTGACCCTCTCCATATATCCTCCTGCCTGCCTCCCATTGCAGTCTCTGGAATCATCTCTGCCTTGAATATTCTCAGTTGCCAACAGCATATAAAGCCTTTCCTTGCCCTTCCAGAGGGCCCACTTGACCCAGTCACAGTCACTGAGGAACATAACACAAATGAAGAACAAACAAATAAAACACATTCTATCTAGCATATCCACTAAATACATAATCAGTTGAACTATGAACACTTGCTCAGAGCAACAACACCAAAATCCTCCTTTATTTAGAAGTGAGGGTGAAATAGCTGCAATAATGCCTCTTATAAATCCTTTTCCTCTGTAGATCTCAAAGCACTTCACAGCAGAAGATAGTTATTATCTCCATTTTATTCAGATGTGGACTAATAATTTTTACTAAGATACTGGTAAAATAAGAAAACCTTGTTTTATAGGTTTCTTCTCAAAACATTAAGGTGGTCAGTACCATTACATACTTTAAAGCTGGGGAAGCCAGCATAGGGGTGATGTGATATGCTCAAATTTCCCTTGACAATGAGCATCATACCCACATACAGGCCTAGTGCTCAGAAGAGAAAGTAGAAGGGATCTTCACAGAAAAGACAGGATGTCTCAAAAGGAGAGTCCTTAACCTAATGTGGTGCAAACACCAAGATATATCAAACAATTTCAATTCATGTGGCCACAGAAGTCCGTACATACACATTTCAGTGCTAACCATAATATGTTCAATCCCTGTTATTACATCACGGTGCTTCTGGTTTTCAATGCTCATGAT
Source organism: Balaeniceps rex (assembly GCA_013401315.1). Taxonomy (NCBI): domain Eukaryota; kingdom Metazoa; phylum Chordata; class Aves; order Pelecaniformes; family Balaenicipitidae; genus Balaeniceps; species Balaeniceps rex. The sequence goes on from VYZW01014995.1 coordinate 13,019, forward strand.
GAACTTAGTTAATTATCTGTTACGAATAACATTCAGAAGTATTCAGAATAGTATGTAAAAAATACAGTAAACTTGGGATTCCAGTCATTAAGGAATCTCTAGCCTTAGTGATTGCTGTCATCACGGATGGTCTGGCAGCCATTTGAGCTCTGTATTCACTCAAGATAATCATAATTCTTCAGGGAAAATTTATACACTGTTTAGCAACTCTGGACCTTCTGACTAGGCCCAGAGGCTCATCCCCAATCAGGCTCTTTATAATGGCATCAGGAGAATCCCAGTGAGATTTTTTCCTTGTGTGTCTCTCTTCCATCTCTCCTTGCATCTCCTTTATCTCTTTAAGTGTATGCTAAAGAGAGAAGATATAATCACATTATGTCTGTGAAAATACAAATGAAAGAGGTTCCTAAATGGCAGACCACCCATCTCTTCCAACAATGTTTGGCAGAATCTGATAGAAGAGGGGCACAGAGTATCCTGCGGCTATCCTAGAAGCCAGTATTAAGCTTCATTTGCTCTTTAGATATACGTCACACAAACCGCCAATATTCTGACAACGTAGGAGCGCCTGAATGCATGCACACACACTGAGCAGAGTACAATTGCATTTGCTTCTCCTTCCTAATGCTACATCATTATCAGAAAAAAATCCTACGTATTATTTTATATAAAATCACAAACATTGTTAACTTATGTACTAATCGTTTTGAAGACACTCAGTAAGCTTCCAGCTTTACAATCAGTCCCACTGGCATAGAGATTACTAAAGTGAATGAGATTTCCATACACAGACTAAAAGTTTCTATCTTGTGCTACTTTGTGATTGTAACTGCCCAAAAATCAAGGGCCTGGTTCACGCAGTATTGACCCAGCATGAAATCCTGCTGGAGTTCAAAGTCATTTTGCTGGTGCACAGACTGCAAGAATGTCGGTCAGGACAACTAAATATACAATGACATGTTAAATGAAAGACTTCTGAATCTGTCACAAATGGATTTTCCCACCAGACTAAGAAGGAAAAGTCAGCAGCATTTTATTAGATGCCAAATACTTAAGCAATTTGGTTTTGGTTTCCATATTCTCTACATTTGCTACATTCAGGTGTGCAATAAGGTTGCCCTGGAACACTATACTGTCACTGGTTCCCTCCCATTTCTGCTGTAATCTCTCTCTTCTCTCAAAGGTACAGGTGAGTTAATTAAATACTTTTTGTCAAGATACAACTTTCTAACATCTCCTGTTTCTTATTACAGAACAAGATGAGCTGAAGTTCTGGAGGTATTCTAACAACATAATAATGCTCGCTTTATTCACTGAAACATCTGTGCTTTGTACATATTTTAAAGGAAGTTGATTTTTAATAGTTTAAGAATAATTTACCTCGTTGTTCGGTCATTTTTCAATTTCAAACAATTTTTGAAATATTACATCATGTCTTCCTTATATTAATGATATGTAAAGTACAAATGAGCATTAACATCATGAACTAGCATTATTTTTACATCAATGTTGAAAAATACGGCATCAAGCAGCACTTAAAGAAAGATCAAGTCCTCTGATGTAACTAGCACTGCACTGCATTAGCACTGGGCAAGTAAAATTAGGAACATGTTAAAAGACCCAGACAGAGTGGGGGTTTTTTTTGGTTTTTTTTTTTAAGTGTGCACTGGAATATATTGATTAATGCCAGATTAGTCTTGCATAGCACCTTTCCTGAATCTGTGAGGAGAAATACAACAACAGACAGAAAACTCTTTGGAAATAATTAGAACACAATATAGATCAGGTATTAAAGGACAAGAAAAAACACACACATTTTTATCAGTGCCCGGCAGGATTATCATGATGTATTGGACACCTGAACAGCAATTACTTCAATCATTATATCATTGTCATGCCTCACTTGTACCATGGCTTCAAAGACTGCATGGGACAAAACCAGGAGTTGCAAGTCTCTTAAGCCTTGGATGTTTCCAGTATTAGGCACTCCTGGAAAGAGCAGCAAGATTGCGATAGATATAGCTGATAGATATTGCGATAGATTCTGTCCCTGCCAGGAGGATTTTCTGAATTATTATTTGCTGGAAGCTTTTAAAACTCCTCTTGCCACCTTGAAAATGGCATTAAAACTCACTAGGACAAAGAGTTCACACATTGCTTAGTTTAACTGAGCCATATTTACAGTTAGAGGAATAAACCAGTTACATAGTTGATGCAAGAATTTAAAACATGAAAATCTGGTCTATTTAGTTTAAACATGTCCTCTATCATGATGTTAAAANTTTAATCTGTGCATTAAAAAGGCTCTGCATAAAATACTGAACAAAGACCTTCCTGGGGAACACAACAAATAATATATCATTGAAAGGGTAGCCAAGAAGGAAAGTGGGCAGTGATGGTGAAGAGACAGTAATTGGTTT
>VYZW01014996.1:1602-13058 GCA_013401315.1 Balaeniceps rex
TTGTTTACTGTTGCACAGTGACATAATAATTTACATATCTGCTGCTTTACAGTCATGTAGTCTATTGAAACCTGTGTCGCACCTAACACTTTCTTGCTCTGCTAGGAAGAATAAAGGCCTTCCTGCCCTCTAACTCTTCCTCTACTTCTGCCATACCACTGTACCAACATAATGTGACTGCTTTAATCTCTGTGAGTTTGTGGCTGGGAGACAGGAAACACTCAGGAGCCCAAAGGAAGAGTATTTATATGCAGACTCTTTTCCTCCTGCGACCTTGAACTGTAATACTGCTGAGATGTGCCCCCTGCTCCTGGCTGGAAGCATCTGATATGGAAATGGCAGCTGCTGCCGCTTCCATTTCACAAGAACTGAGATCTGATGATGGTAATTTGCAGGAGTTTTTTTTCTCCTCCCCCTCTGTAGCTGGAGAGTCTCATGATTCTGGCGCACAACCTGGCTGTGGGCCCGCATCTAACGAGGCTGCAAAACAGCCAGATCTAGAGCAGTTCCTGGAACACCACTTCTCTTTAAGTGAGACACTGGAGACCTGCGTTATTTGAATTATTTGAATTATTTGAATCCTATCCATCTACTATATGTCATGTACAAGTACTATGCATTATATGAAACAATTCAGAACATAATAGGGAAAATAAATGCAACTACTAGACTAAAATTCCCGGAGAAAGGTCCAGCCATTTGTCCTACACTCTGGTGTCTCCCCAGAAGCGTGTCACTGATATCCCTGTTCTAGTCAGCTCAGCAGTACTTCTGTTTGGCCTCCTTAAACCATCTGGTCAGCTTCCACAGAGCAGGGTTTGGCCAGCACCGAGGGCTCTTTGTAAATCCCACTCCCTCTCATTTAGGGGACTATGCATTTATAAAAAAGATTTTACACTAAGCAAAAGCGTTTAGTCAACATAAAATCACTGTTGTGAGCAGAGAAAAATGAAGCAGAGAGGCCATTACATGGCTGTCAGAGCAGAGTGCTTCCATGAGTCAGTCTAATAACCTGCCTCCACATCTGTAGCTCTTTCAGATTTATTTGTATTACTCTTACAGGCTCACCGAACAATTCGTTTTTTTAATGAATTTCTAGTATACAAATACCAACAGTCCCTTTATCACTGACAAAAAGGGGAAAAGGTAAAAATGAGATTTGCAGTCCTTTTGCTTTTCAGAGGTAAAAGTTCCTCTCTTCCCTTGCAATATAAAAGATACAATGATATAAAAGCATGTGGTATTTTATTGGCGCACACAAAATTATGAAATTTGTCTAATAAGATAGCATCAACTAAAGAGGAAAATGTATTGTGGATATTTTTGTAAATGTCCAGAAGAAACTGAGGCATTTTTACCCTTTCGCCTCTTACACAGACCTCCTCTGCTGAGCTGTAGCCTTGTTTCCTTTATTTGTCATAATACTCCTGTGATTCTGGTGGGTATCCTGCTCAGGCAAAACTGAATCAGGAGGGTTTCTTTGGTGTATCTTCCAGTGAAGGCTGCAGGACAGCAATGGAAACTCTTTATGATTATTTGGATAAAGCTCTAGGTTAAATTTGTGCTTGGACACTGGAGAGCATCAGAACCATGGCAGTCCAGTCTATGTCTGCACGATACACTTTAAGTAGGTAAAATGCTTGTTGGTTTGAGCAACGTGGGGAGTCTGGCAGACACTTGTCATACGAAAGGCTAATGAGAGGGAGATGTGTGAAACTTGATTTATTACTAGGTAACCAAACAGGATATCAGGCTTCTTAATCTGAGCACCCTCCTATTAGATTCTAAAAATAACTCTTTAGAAGTTAATCTCTCATACAACTTTAAGTGCTGTGTGCTTTAGGAAACTGCAGAATTTTGTCTCCTTTGGTGTTCAGTGCATGTACCCCACCTGTATCATTCACTATTATACTGCCACGAAATACCACCTGATTTCTTGAAAGTCCTTTAGTATTCCTGATACATGCAGTCACTCTGCAAAGCAGCTTTAGCAGCAGCCATTACTCCATCAAATAAAATCTTGTGTTTATTCCTTGTTCAGACTTGATAACACTCCTAATTAACATTAAGAATTCTCATATTGTTACATAAATAGTTAAACTATCAGTGGCCTTTGAAAATAACATGAACTGATTTACAAGACCTGAGGGTGTTCATCCAAGAGTTCTGAGGGATCTTGTGTATGCAATGGCCAGTTAACCGCAACTTGCTAATAGTTTAAGTCATCCAAGGTACCATAGAAATGTCAATTGGCAAATAGGACATCCATTAAAAAAAACAAACTGTGGTGAGATCTAGGAAACAACAGTAAGCTTGACTACTATATTGAGCGAACTGATGCAAACTATGATAACGAACAGAATTAGGAGACATATGGGGACACAATGGGGAAAAAGAGCATTTTCTTGCAGCAGATAGTCATGCCTCACGTTTGTATTGCTCTTTAAAAGAGTCAGTGAACGTGTTGATAACAGTGAACTGTCTGATACATTGTACATAGAATTTCCAAAAGAGTTTGAATAGGCCTGTTACAAAAGACTTATAGAAAATAAGTTGTCATAGTATAAGAAGAAAGTTCCATGCATGGATTAACATCGATGAAAAGATAGAGAAGAAAAGGTAAGAATAATAAGACATTTTACAATGGAGGTAGGGTTACTTTGCTGTTCAGCACATTCATTAGTGGTCTGGAAAGGAAGTGGACAGGGATGTTTTCTGATCTTACAGAGCTAGAATAGTCAAAACCAGAGTTACCAAAAAGTGCTGCAGAAACTTCTCTTGGCACAGACTGCTGGGGTGAACTGAGATCTGATGCGATTCAGTGTTGGTAAACACAAAGTAGTGACAATGGCAAAAATAATCCCTGCTATACCAACACACAGCAGTGAGCTCAAAGGAAATCATTACCACTCAGGAAGTCACCACTATGGACAGTACTGTGAAAACTGTATGGATGAGCTTGACACTCAATAGCAGTCAAAAGACAAATGTAATTATAGAATCAGAATGGAGAACGAAACAAAAAAGTATCATTACAGTAGCAGCCGAAGTATAAATCCATAACTCCTGCCACTGCTTGAATATTGCATGCATCTGTCATCTTTCTTTTAAAGGAAGTTTTAGAGCTAGAAAATCTGCAGAGAAGGACAACTATATGAAGGACAGATGTGTGAAATCATTCCCATGTGAGAAAAGATTAGATAGGTCTAAGATTCTTGAGCTTGAAAAAAAAAGGCACTGAATGAAGGGGGTATGAGAGAAATAAGTAAAATCAAAACAAGTATAAAAAGGGATGAATACAGAACAATGCTGTCACATGCTGGTCCTGCCCATGGTGTGGGCTGACAGGACACAAGCTAGGTTTGATATTGAAGCCTGACAGACAAGTTAGTGTCTTACTAGATTAAGATGATAAATCCCATTTAAAATGATAAATCCAGCTTGCATCCCCTATAATTTTTTGCAGTTAACAGCCTTACTCTGGGATTGCATTACGGCATCTGCATTTATATTTCCACTGCATATTCACACAGTCTCCCCTCTCTGCTCATAGTAGGAATGCAACAACCTTGAAACCTGAGTGTAATTCATCTGTGAAACACGTGAAACACTGGTACCTCTTCTGACGGTTAGCTTGAAACTTGTTCTCAGCTCTTCACATTGAAACATGGGATTGACTGTTCCTCTCTGACTCAGCTCTCAGCTGTGGAAACACCCTGGCAATGAAATCACCTACAGGACAGGAGGTACACGTGCAAAAGCCTGAGCCTGGGCATTAGTCAGGTACCTCCATGCACTTGGGTTCAGTCTCCCCATGATCAGGGAAAGTGCCTGAAGTACCTGTCTTTGACAGAGCTAAACATGGTTCACAGTTGCCTTTTAAAGTTAAGCTGGAATTGGGGGAACTACTGCTCATCCCTGATAATGAACTAGCTGTATAGCTTGCTTTCACACTTGAGCCTCCATCAGTCACTGGATAAAAACAGAGCAAGGAGCAGAGGTATCTGATCTCCACAGAACTGGTGGTTAGGGTACACCTAGATATGAGACTTTAATTCCCTCAAGCTGCAGAGAGCATTTAACTCAGATCTCTCATTTCCTGTGTGAGTCCAAGCAACTCCTGAAACACCCCAGTTTTCAAAAGAAGTGGTCCCATGTGTGTTGTGAGGGCTTGACCCAACACTCTCCATGACTGAGATGGAAAGCCACCTTGTGTTTGTAGCCCTGTCATTTACAGGTGTGGAGTAAATTCTCAGAGTGGAAGGTCCAAAAAGCAGAATTCTGGCGAATAGATAAAAGAGTATACTGAAGGTTTTAGGCACTTCCAGGACTAGTTGGATGCTACTCACAGATGGACATAAGCATCTAAGGTCATGCTGGATCTTTTTAGACTTTTTACTCAGATTTAATCCTTTGCTTTGTCTTATGCCTCCTTTACATTTCAAACATTTAGAAAGAAAAAATTTTAGAACCTTATTTTTTCCCTCCATTGCACACTGCTCTTTCATTGGCTTCAACTGGGCACTGCTCAGTTTTTCTTACAGTAAATATTAAGTAAAACCAATTGCTTTGCCAGCAGCATCACTACTTTCAGCAGGGGCTCTGTCACTGCTTCTGATTTTGTTCCTTCCTCTTATTTCTCAGAAGGTTGGGGGCAAGTCATTTAGGGCTTGGTTCACACTGTAGTGGGGGTCTTAATAAAGCAAAGTGGATGGAGCGCCTGTACGTTAAGTGCCTGTATCTTTGGAAGAGACCGTTGCTTTGAGCATAAGATAAGCCAGTCACCATGTGCCTGTTTCCATACAAATGTCTGTTATGCAGAGAAATTGTTGCTGGCCCTGTTTTTCTACCATTCTTTTCATTGCTGAATTAGCCAACTGTGAAAGAGTAAGTTATTAAATATTTGAAGCTAATTAATACTTTACCACAGAATTAACATTAGAACTGACAACAAATAAAAAATGCATGCCCTACAGAAGCAGGATGCACATCATCTGTCTGTGGGTAAGGAGAGAAATCCTTTTTTAGATGCATTTGAAGTAGCAGGGTGGGACACACAGATCAATACAATGACATTCACATACCAGTAATCTTTAGTTGCATGAAAACCATCTGTTATGATTTCAAGGACAGCTTTGGCATTCTCCATAGCATGATGAGTGTGAAGGAGCTTCTCCTGTCATGTGCCACCTGGGGAACTCCCATCCCACCTGCACAGGGGGAGCAGCCTTGCAGAGGGACTCCTATGGTTTGAGGGAAGAGTGGCTCATGCTGGGGTCCTGGGCACATGAGGCAGCACCTCTGCTCTGCTCTGCTCTGCTCTGCTCTGGATCACCATTCCCTGGAAACTCACGCTCCTCTCTTCTGCTGGATTTCCTGAGATCACTCCTAACAGTTACCAGACCTTAAAGGAAAAGGCACCACAAACACGTTAATATATTTAAAAACAAATGACTACAGTTTTGCTTCTAGGTGTCTTGCAGGTAGCAGGCTGTCTAACTATCTGCCAGGGCATTTTAAACAGTTCCCCAGAGCTGAAATACAGTCATTGACAAGTCCTGTCTTCAGGCTTGCCAACAAAAAAATGGGAATTTATTTGAGGTGAAATCTCATCTTAATTTCCCAAATTCAGCTGTATTTCCCTCTTAAGACAGCTTTGGCAGCAATGTCAGTTTAAGGACTTCTGCCGGCCTCTTCACCCCAGCCAGTCTGCTCACACCTGCCTCTCCACAGCAGCATGATATCCCTGCCAACTGCTTTTAGGATTGGGCTAAAATGGCTCATTGAACTGGCTAAAAAGAGCAACTGCCCCAAAGCCAAGAAATATTTTGGTGAAAAAACAAGAATTAGTGGCTAGGGACAGAAAGAGAAATTTCTTAAACAGTGTGGCCACCAGAGCTACTGTTTCACAAAACTATGTCTTCAGATAGCTCATGAGTATAAATCCACAAATGGGGCTCTGTAATCTTCTATCCTAAAAATTGACTTATAAAGCTGCTGCTTGTGCCATGTGAAGTTTTGGTTAACTCAGCTTCTTTTTAATCACATAATATTGCTTTTGCAGTGTCCTACCTAACCATCCAGTGCCAGTCTTAATACTTTGTCAGCAGTAAACAAATTATTTACATTAGGCAACGGTAACTCTTCTTGTCAGACAAATAGGAGATACTGAGCCATCCCACCCCTGTGGACATATGCTATTTGAGTACAGCACCTTTTTAGATCTCCTTCACTGTACAAATAGAGAAGAGAAGAGAAGAGAAGAGAAGAGAAGAGAAGAGAAGAGAAGAGAAGAGAAGAGAAGAGAAGAGAAGAGAAGAGAGAGGGAAGGGAAGGGAAGGGAAGGGAAGGGAAGGGAAGGGAAGGAAAGGAAAGGAAAGGAAAGGAAAGGAAAGGAAAGGAAAGGAAAGGAAAGGAAAGGAAAGGAAAGGAAAGCCAGCCATTATTAGCTTGTGGTAAAGCCAGTCCCTATTACACATTAAGAAAAATGTGCTGGCATAATGGCATTTTTGTTTCAGTTGAGCCCCTTCCTGGCTTCCTATCATTTTCAGCTCTGTTTTCTCTTCAGCATGGTCCTTATTCAGGCAATACTAGCAGCAGCCAGAGAAGTTTCCTGGTAATCACACAAGAATTGCTGATAGATTTTTGAGACTGTAGACAAAGGTCCTCTGCTACTTGCACAGCATTTTTTAAACTAGCCAAAGAGCAGCTCCTTACGAAGTCAAAATTAATGCTCTCCTCTCTTGAAGAAATCAGCAGTTCAGTTCTTATCGCTGAACTAAAAGCTGACATCAGAGCTTTTAAAAAGAGAAGCAATGTTATAATAGGGTGAGCAAGAAGATTTCTAAAGTTGCAGAAGCTTCAGCATACTTTTACATTAACTCTCTGTGGGCTGCTGCCAATGCCCATTTTGACTACTTAGAGATGACACATGAGAATCAGAGTGTTACAGGAAAGCTGTAATATAGATTTTCTTGACAGCAAGTAATAGAGAATGCTTCTGCACCACTGCTTTAAAACAATTGTGAACACTGTCTATGTGCATCAAATACAAATTGTGGTTGTTACAGATACCAGCAAATTTAAAATAAGCCTGTCTTTGGAGTCAGCAAAACACTATTTCAACAACAGAAAAAACCCATATTTGTGCTGTAGTGGCTATGAAAGAGCTCTGATAATCTGTAATAACCTCATCCTCCATTACCCATAGAATTAAATTACAGTAATCAACCCAAAATATCACATTTTTCTTAAATAGAGAGAACTAACCCTAACCATGAGTTTTTGTTGGATCCAAAGAACAGTTACGTGGATCCAAATCCATGCTAGCTCAGCAGGTTACCTGACACTACCAATCTGGGATCTGTACCGTAGCATCACAGCAGACAGACTTAAACAAGTACACAAAAAAGGGCAAACAGTTCTGGTTTGTCTGAAGCAAAACTGTATGTTGTGAAAGTTCAAGGGAAGCTTTGCTCTCTCCAGTGTGCAGAGATAATGGGGCCCATGTGGACTGTGGTTTGAAAAGAGTCCAGGCAGATGATTGCTGGTTGTCTGGAATAATTCAGGTTTGGGATTTCTGAAAGCAATTCAAGCTTAGACAATGATATTTTAAAAAACAGGTTTTATAATCCTGCTGAGAAAAAACCCAAAATGAGTCCGAGCTACTTGTTAAAATTGTGATGCTGTAAGTAGTTTTAAAATATTTTACTACACTTACATGGTCAGTGTGTTCCCAGGAATCCATTAGCTAAAGCTGGCAGAAGAATAGAAAATAGTCAATATGTCTTGCATTTCAGGACATTGCTCATTTGTTTCTACACAGAGTAGCTATTTCCAAATTCTCAAAGAGACAGCAACAACTCATCTCTAGAATGAAAGGCTCATCCAGCTGACTTGCAGCAGGAGTTTAAACCAGCTGGATCAAGCTACGTTGATACCCCTAAACATGTCAGGCACCATTTTCTAGCCTTCTGGCCTCGGGCTTCGCCTGAACAGTGCCCAGACTTTGTCTGGAGGCCTGGCCTGGGCCCAGGCTGTGCCAGAAATAGTGTCAACAGTTTGGATCATTGCATGCGGGTGCCTGTGTCTCTGCTTTGGCCTTGTTTAGTGTTTTCGTACAGATTATTGGCCCTGGGGTTCAAGTATGCTGCCTCCTTCATATCTTGAGCCATTCCAAGGAACGGAAAATAGTTCTCCCTCTTCAGCCTTATCAGCTCTCCATTTGGCTTAGCCAGCTTTCACAGATGCTCCTTTGCTACCCTTTGAGTACCATAAAGGACAGATGACGGGAAGCTAGGACGCTTACTAGGGAATCGTGGAACTGGCTGTATAGATGTGCAACATTCCTAACGACAAGGTGCCTTGCTATTATCCAGCTACCTCAAAACCACTCCTTGCTCAAGTGAAGTTCAGTATTATTTTTGCATTTTACACCACTCAAAATACACAACAGTCATGAATGTTTGAAAAAGACACAGAAAAAGAAATGGAAGAAAAACCTGCCTGAATCTACTTATAATAAGACTGAATCAGAGAGGTGTCTCTCTCGATCTTCCTTATCCAGCTGACCTGTTGTAGGCTCTCTCTGGTGAAATGGCTGTCAGAGGCTTTTTTTTTTGCACATGCCTCATGTTTCGAATTGCAATCCTTATTGAGGACTCCTTACTAGTCGAGCTTGTTAGCTAATGTCGCCCTTGAAGTCCCTTGCCAGTTCTGGGCAGATTTCATCTTTTTTCCAGGAGTAAATTCTATTTCCTCCTCACCTGGTGATAATCTTTCTTCTGAAGCAGAAAAAATATTTTTCCTCTTTCTTGAGATGCAAATATCTCTTTGCTAAACCAGATGTTGTCTTCCATTCTGGGCTTGTTAATTAATAAGTATTTGCATCAACAGTGGGTAAAAGTATTCTGAGTGTTTTGTTTGTGACCCAGGATGCATGCTTCCACATGAAACCATTTCCTCTGGTGAACGTTATATTACAACTCAATTTTGAGCACTGGTGCAAACATTAAAATTGGCTAAATCCCTATAAGCCATAAGTGCCTCTTTATTGAGATGGAGGTCTTTGGGGTCATACAGGGGTCTGAGGGGACTAACCCCTAACATCTTCCTTCTTCTAAATGCCCAGGAACACATGGGTAATTCTGGTGTGGTCACTGCAGTGAACAAACACAGCCTGGCTTTCATGAACTGCTGTGTCTTCAGGCTCTTAAACTGATGTCTGTGGCTGAGTCATGGTAGGATGGCTGGACAAACATCCCCTCTGAAGTTCAGACTGCAACAAAAGTGGTCTTCCATAAACTCCAACTCTGTTCCACTTTGTACAAAACAGGTATGTGATTGAGAAGTACCTCAGATTCAAGTAGCCGAGTGTTTACACACCTGTGTATATTCAGTCTTTTGTTCCTTCTTTCAAGGTGATGCACAGACATGAGTTTTGTTAAAAGTCCAGTGAAACTTCAGGGGGACTATGATGTACTTGATATTATCTAAAAGAAAACATAAGGTGAAAGCCTAGTGTGGACAAAGTTGATGTGAAAATGTGCTAGTGGTTCAGTCACTCTTTTGAATGGCACAAGAAATCAACTTTTTTTCCCCCAGCTGAACCCTCATCATTCTGAACTCCATCCTTTTGCATTACTGCTCTAGTCCCAAGGTGTGAATCTCATTGGCAGGAGGTGAATAAAAAGATGGGTGCTTGCTGGGAGCCTCTTTTCTGTCTGTTACACAAATGCATTTGTGAGAGCCCAGCTCCTGACAGGCAAGTGCTCTGTCCCGGTAAGCAGAGCTGCTGAGACTCCAAATCCCTTCCCCATACAGGCTTTGTAAATCTGATAGCATTTATCCTTGTCTAGAAACTAAGAAACAATGGTAAACCTGATGGTGATGATGTAAGTTTGAAGAAAGCCAAAAATCCCCAGATAATGTTGCTTTTCTTACCCCAAAGCTTACATTGGCTAAGAACAGAAGAATCAAAAATGAATACCCCTCCCCAAAATAAACTTACTAGACATCTTTTCAGAATTTAAAAATAATCATTAAAAAGCACGAAATTTCCACTTACATTAAAAGAAAGTCATTGCTGTTTAAGACAGTCAGCGTGACAGAATGGGATTTTTGTGGAGTAATGTGTATTTGGACTCCAAGACCTGTGTCTTATATCTTCATGGCTGGCTCAAAGTAAGATTTGATTTCTTCTGATATTCATTCTTGTGTTGAGCACCAAACACTGGAGTGCAATTAACAGTTAGTTGCACGAGGTGCTCTCTCTGGCTATGAGCTGCTGTAGAGGACCTACCACTGGGGTCCTTTCCAGAGAGCAGAATAGCACAGCTGTTGAACATAACTCCTAAGATGTGGTCTGGTTATAAAGGAATATGTTGCTGTCATGGAAGAGGGATTAGTTAGATTTCAGCCTTCCTCTAGTATGTCCATCAAATCTTTGCCCTTCTTATTCACTCAGCAGTTATGGGCTTAATGCATTATCTTCATAGTTTCCCATTTTCCTATGCCATTAATGGCCCAGAGGAACAGTTTTATGTTTTGAACAATATAAGGGACATGCAGCCAGAAGAGAAAAAGAAACATGCGCTGTCACAAGTTAGACACTGCCTTGCTGTACTTTTAGATGTTGCAAGCAGGCATAATGGACATACTAGCTGATAGAAAGTGCAAACCCTGTGTGTGTATCTTAAATTTGATCCCTCAGGTAAGGCATCAGACTGCGTTTCATGCAATCCAGATCCCTCTCCTAATTATTGGTGCCTATAGCCTTTCCTTCCAGGCATGAGCAAGGCAAATTAGAAAAGATAAGATAACTGGTGGTTAGAGCACTCACCTGGGAAGTAGAAAAAAACATATTTGAAGGGCCTGGATTTTGTGGGGATCCCATGTCTGCAGGCATCCCCCGAAACTGCCTGATAAATCAAGACAACAAAAGCAAGTGCTGGCTACGCTCTGGACCTGGGCAATCTCAGCTGTCCCCAGACTGGGACGCTTCTGCACAAGCCCAAAAGCAGGACTTCTGGTGCTCAGGCAATTCCAGTGTCACAAAATGCCCGTCTGAGAATGTGTAAGCAACAGAAAGTTGCCAGGTGTACAAGTTTGGCAACTCAGTCCTACATACGTGCCATCCCTCTTGGATCTAGTCCTGGTGTCAAGAATGATGTACTACTGGACTAGCCCAGGGAACAGACCTTTTAGGAGATGAGAAAAATCTAGTGTGGAAATGAACTTCAGAGAGCAGCCTAGTAGACATTCTGACCCCATCTATTTTGGGATTAAGGAGCTCATGCACAATTAGGCAGGACTTAAGTGCTTGAATCCGCTAGTGGCTTGTGCTTGCTGTTAACAGCACATTTACAATAATTACTTACTCTTTCCTTTCCATATGGGAAACACTGAAAGAAGAGCTGCCTGATCTTTTCTTCACATGCCACTGTCTTTTGTTGTCT